>CAJNOQ010001102.1:0-35859 GCA_905250885.1 Didymodactylos carnosus | reverse complement strand
TAAAATTAATTTAATTTGAAAAAAGCGTGAAAAGCCGGTTGAGAACTATTTAGGAGTCCAGCTGACGTAGCGAAAACATTATATGAAGTTATACATGAGTGAGACCGATAGAGCACAAAATTCTATTTTTCTACCTAGAAAAGCAATTATTGAACCTCAGACAATGGGCTAAAAATCTCAAAAAAGCATATAACAAAAGCACGTCGCAGTTTGAGCATTTAGCACTATTCAATATTTTGAGTGGTGCTCAAACAAGAAAAATGCTATCAAAGATTCAAAAAGCAGGTTTTGTAGAGAATTCAGTTTTCTATCGAATGAGACTAGAGTCAGAATTTTAGATCATTCGGAAGTGCCTTAAAAATAAAGAACAAAAGTGTCCCGTTTATTATGCGCCACCCGTTAGATAGGTTTAGAGGATTGGTCAGTGGGTCTTTTACCATCCTGCTCGTCGTCAACGGTTCTTGAAGTCAATTTGAGTTTTAAAATTTCCAAAATCTGTTTTCCAGAACGAAATTTTGATGTAGAGTAAGAAAAAAATTATTTTGGAATTTTAAAAATAGAATGAATGGCTAAATTTTGAGTTTTATTCAAAATTTTGCCTATTTTCACCTATTTTTGAAAAACCGATATTTAAAATATTTTAACTGAAAAATGTGTTCCAAAATTTGGGAATTAAGTTGTTCCTATTCAACACGATTTGCTCTATCCAACTATGGCAAAAAGCGAAAAATAAAAGTCTGCATCTTACAAAAAAAGAAGCGAAAGAAAGAATGTGTATATGTTTAAAAATTAGTATTTTCTATGTCACTTCCCCTAAAGTCTACAAGGGTGGACATTTCATTACTGGGCACGGTACTTCAAATCAACTTGACAGAAAATTTATTTTCCTGTATAATTATAGAAAGAATCCTTATAGCACTAGTAATCAACCACTACATTTAAAAGCTTTTGTACAGTTAAATCTATGGAAAAAGTTGTTAAAAAAACTTTAATAATTTGCAACTGTTTAGTTTTAAAAGTTAATTATCACGGTCAAGATCTATAGAAAGAAAACTTTCTTTTATCAATCAAGAGCTGATGAAGTCTTTCAGGTTGGAAAAAATCCGGTTTGATACAATTGTACCGTGTTATTTCTGTATATCGATTGTATCAATGTAAAGGATTAATGTAAGAGACTCTTTTATCCTGCACTATAAGGAATTTTGTAAATATTTTTCATGGCTAAAATTACTTATCAGCTATGTTAACTCCAAAGAGACTTGCTGAAATGTTTAACTTAATTAATTTGTTTTGTCCTTCCTGTTAACTTTTCAAAAGTAGAATTGAAACATATGGAACAGATTGTGTCTGTTTTTCTGTTCTTATCCAATGTAAGAGAAAAATAAGAAAACAATGAGTGAGATTTACAAAGTAATTGCAAAAAAACTAACTAGTTTCAAAAGAGAAAATAAACTTGAGATGAGAAACAAAAAAAAAAACGAGAGATTATCACAATGATTTGAAAGTTTAATGGCACCATAATTGTTCGATACGATATTATAATCAAACAAGAAAAAAAAACAAATATTTTTCAAAAAACATTTTTAATGTAAACCCTAAGTTAATGGATTAAAAAAATGGAAGATAATAATATGGTTGTAATTGCTGATATGGCATTGACATTTGTGGGGAATATGTTAGTGATGAATGATGATTTTGTAGCGGTTGTTGATAATTCATGTCACAATTTACATAATTATTCATTGAATGAGTATCGGCATTAGTAAATGATGTATAATTAGAATTATATTCCACACTCATTAGAAAATTTTGATAATGAAAATCATTTTCTGCATTGACATGTTGTAAGGAGGACCTACTAGAAAGAATAAAAGTTTAAATTAAGCAAAATCGTAGTCAATTGATAAAAATATTATCTTTGACTCACTTCCACGTGGTTGCCGAAAATAAACCATTTTTTAGCTGTTGATCATTAGGCGAATATGAACAATGATCAATGGTTAAGTCGTTTAGCTGATCAGATTTTGAATTCTAGAATAATGAATTGGAACTAAGCATTCTTCCGCTTATTCTCAAAAACTTAGTAACTGTAATACTTTTTTAACAATAGCCTTGGTCGATCATCTAACTAAGTCTAGCTAGGAAAGTAGAGCGACGCATTTACCAGAAGTAGAATAATAATAACAACTCAATTATTATTATTAATATTGATTACTGCATAACAACCATGGGGTAAGAAACAATAAAGCCCAAGCGATATATTTTATAGAAATTTCCTAAGAAAAAAGATTTTGTGATATTGAGCTTGTTCATGAAAATTAATAAGAATGCTAATGATCCCATAGAAATAGTAAAGTTTTTTTAATCGATTCATAGAAACTATGTAAAACTTATCACTATGCAATGTTATTTTAATGGTATTTTTTACATATCTAGATGGTAGAGCAGCAAAGAATAAATAAGAGAATATTGAGTATACAACTGCTAGGAAATAATTTTTGATTATATTCAAAAACCACTTTTGTTAATTTCAAGCTTTTGACAAGATGCTCTTCTTGCCATCGTCAGGAAACAACATCGAAAAAGTACAGACAAATTCCTATAGATACATATACAATTGTGTAAATTTTACAAGAGATGGAAATTATATATTTCGAAATATTTCGTTTCGAGCAGTACGCTCTTGAAGAGCTGGGCAACTCCGGCTAGGTATAACTCCAACTTTGCTAAGAAATCTAAACCTCAACTCCAACTCAGTTTGAACTCCGAATTAAAACCTATTCGTTCTTTTTTCCTTCCTGCTTTTTACTTCGTCCGTATAACGGTCATGTTTTCTTTTATATGCACAAAAAAAACCATTATAATAAATCAAAATTACATTTCAACAACGTTAATCTTGAAAGCATATTTTTTGTCATACTGCTACGAGGTGATCAAAACAAAAAACCTAATTGTGAAAAAACACGCTCCACAGGAGCTGATGTAGTTGGAGTTGAAGAAATTTTGAATCAAAATTTCGGAGTTAGAGTTGACAAAATCTGTCATCAATTTAACTCCGGTCGTCTAAAAGCAAACTCCAATTCAACTCCAACACCACAAAAAAAGAGCTCAGCTCTGGAGTTGAGCTTCCCAGCTCTGCTCTCTTGTAACTCACGAAACTGTTTTTCCATTTCTTGTAGAATTTACACAATTGTACATGTATGTATAAGAATTCATCTATACTTTTCCAATGTTGTTTCTTGACGATGGCAAGAGCATCTTGTCGAAAGCTTGAAATTAACAAAAGTAATTTTTGAATAAAATCAAACATGATTTTCGTAGCAGTTGTGTACTCAATATTCTCGTATTTTTTACAATCAACCTTTGCTTTAATTAACCAGGTGATGTCGAAGATACCATTTTCTCATCGTCGAGACAGACTTAAAGCACATGAACAAATCCTAGACGATTCTCTTTTAGTTGTCTCATCAGGTTGAACAACTCTCATATAATACGAAATGTTGTTAGCTTTGGGAAACTATGGGAAAAGAAATAGGTAAACTCCTGCTGACAGTATTAAGTGCTCTATAAAAAAGTTAAAAGCACTAGACTATTGTGACTTTAGTGTAACAGAGACAACGCCTTTTACTTGATTAGATATTGAATTCAGTATCTCATTTAATTTTTTAAGTCTGTTTTTCCGTTTCTTTCGCTTCGATTTTAGTTTTTTGACAGCTAATTTCATTCCTATACTAGATGTTGTTGTAATGGTTGTTACTGGTGGTGAAACTGATGGTGCTATTTCAGATTGATTTGTAGATATTGTTGACACGTCTGCTTTTGGTCTTAGTATTTCTGAACAACCATTTAACCGTATGATTAATTCATGATTGACAAAACGACTAGAATTTTGCTCAATAATAACACCCGTCTTATGTTTCTTTATATTTGAAATTCTTATGGGATTAATCAAAGGATCACTGGAATGATCTGTAAATAATTCTGGTAAAGAGTAGTCTAATACTTTGTTGTAGATAGGTGGCGAAGCAAACTGGAATGACAGTATTGATGGAATTGAATTACCCTATATGAAAAGAAATACTAATATACTAGAAATGAATCAGATCAAACTCCTTACATATGTTTGTTGATTTGAATTATATTCGTTGTGTTGGAGACGTTTTAATGGATGTCGACGTTTTGGATGAGGCTGTCGCAAATTCATAGTGGCAACCAATAGCACAAAATATTAAGATGACTATCTGAAAAAAAGGATTAGAAAAGTGACAGCAAATACTGTTCTGGTGAATGTTGCAATATTTACAAACATAAAAAATCAATTAAAAACTTCAGCGACAGAAAATAGCTCGTAGTATGTGGTAAACCACAAGTAGAACTGCTGGAGTTGTCCAAAGTCAACGCTTAATTCAAGGTTATGGAGCAGAAGAACAAATATTATTTTTAAATATTTGGACATGTCTTTTAGGATTCGAAACAGAGGAAAACAAACATTTTTTCCACCGACAGAAAACTTATTTTAACAACCATGGAGTAAACAAAATTGAATCAAAGCTTAGTTGAACAGCTACTCGAGAATATTTATCGATTTTCTGAAACTCGTGGAGATTATGTCACTAGAAAGAGATGCAAAATCTTCTGGTGGGACCGAATGAAAGATCCTAAAGCTTTAACCGAGAAAGCAAAAATCTCTTAGATTTGGATTGAGTATAAAAGAAGACGACTAACATTTATTAAGAATGTTCATTTTAACGAAAAATGCAACGAAAAAAAGCAAAGAGCAAGATTTGGGCGAAATATGTGGCCGTGCAGATTGGCGGCCGAATTTACCCGATCGACAAGGGTGTTAATAGCGCTAGTGTATCGAGATATACTCAACTGAACTACGTATGGCTGTTTGCAATTACTAAATATTTATTTTTATCCGAAAACGTTTCATGAACTTTCAGATCTGCACACATACACAGTGTCGTTAGGAAGCAGTCATCAATGCACTTAGAGTACATACCACAAGGACTATTCACAAATGAAGAATTAATGTTCAATTCCTGTATTTGTCACCATGTAAAATCTATATCGCGTTACGAAATCCAAATGGACAAACGAATTTGTGGTCACTACTGAACGTATTTAGGCGGCAACCTCCTCAAGAAATACCCTCTTCGGTGAGAGGACGCACTGACCAATCAAAATCGTGATTGACGTCTATGTATACGGGCATGTTGTGCAAATGTTGCTTGACAGCTAAAGACACTAATTTTCTCTATATTTCAAGCGACAGGTATTTTTCGAGCAGATAAGATGCATTGTGTCTGTCTGTCATTTTTATATTCACCACTGTGTTTTGTCAGCATAACAGTTACATAAACATTAGAGTTTACTTCGGATATTTTTCAAAGTTTTCCACTTTATGCTTTTCTTTCTAGTGTGAGAAGTGCCGAGACCAGAGCTGCCAGATGGTCTGCATTTTGCGGACACATTCCGCTTTCTGTAGTTTCTTCCGCAATTTGTCCGCTTTTCGAGGATTTTTTGTTTTGTCCTGTTTCCTGCAATGAAGATTTTTATATTTTCTCATAAAAAGTTTAGGGGCTGAATAACCTGTCAAAATAATGCTTTTGCTACTTTTATAAGACAGATGCACACTGTTTTGAGAACTAAATCAGAAATTTGCCTCGGAAGTGAGTACTATCAGAAAAACATTAGCTTGTCTCAAGGGCTGCTGAAAGGGAGTGTGAAAAATAGTGAAATACAACACTAAATCTTCAAGGAAGCCAACTCGACCAGAAAATCTTAACCATTAAATGCTGTCGCGAAAGTTTCGAATTCAATCTTATCCTGCCATACATAACTCTTGAGATTTATGCGGCTGATAAAAAACGCGTATCCACAATAAGTCAACGTCGATTCAAATTGGGATTTAAATGATGTTTTGTACTTCTTTTGTGTTTCTTAAGTGGAACTGCTAGAAAATTTTTTTGATAGCCTTTGCATTTGGTGAAAAATGAACTAATACGATGAAAAATGCGTGTCCGCTTTTTTTCCGCTTTTCTGACCTAAGCAGCTGGCAGCTATAATCGAGACAGTGTCGTATATGGCTGCGTCGTTGTCAGTGTGGTACTCAATACAAGTAATTAATACTGAGTAACAAATGAAAACTGAAAAATAAACTTAAATTTACGAATTAACTGCTTTTCATTTTCGAATATCCATGCCGATTCAATTTTTATTGTGCGGACATCTAGTTACGGAAAAAATATCTCTACCATTATTTATTTCTGCCGTTGTGTATCATCAGATAATAATGACCTCTACAGCATATTCTGTATATTTTTTATCACTCATTATAGGCTGAATGTTTAAAGAGAAACTTAAAATTTAATTACAAGTTTTTTTAGCATCTCTTTAAAGCACAACTGTCGACTGTAAAAGAAATATACTGAGTATCTAAGAATACACGAACGGAAGGCTTTTTCGTCAATGATCGTTAGATCAAACAAATCATCTGCGTGATTCGCAGTATCCATCTTGGGCATACAAGCCTAATGCATTTCTCTCAATTTACATACATCTGTACATGCATTCGACTTGCAAGCTGCATTTCTGAAAATGTATGAGACGTGTTTGTGCACTGTCATAGTATGTGGACTGTCGATCGTATGGAATGCATTTCGTTACTTGCGATATAATCATATTATATCGCAAGTAACGAAATGCATTCCATACGATTCGTAACAATTACTGGAGAGTCAAATGACGATAAAAATCAAGTGCAACATTGTTCACAGTATGCAGTATTCTAACAAAATTAAATGTACAAACTATTTTGTGTGATAAACAACAGAATGTACAAGGTACATTTTAATTTAGGGTAAATTCATCTGAAATGTCCCAAATTTTACAGAAGCTTTTCCGCCGCATTTAGGACTAATCTAGTTTAATAAAGTTCATCAAGTTACGTGAGAAACTGTCTTTTCTGCCTTCACAGCTCATGAAGAAGCCGAGAAAAATGATTTTTACTCTCCCAGCAAAATTGTCGGATTCAGCGCCACTCTCAATGCAAGTTTAGGAGTACCGTGATAAGTTTAACTCAATAAACCTGAAATATATTCCATTTCTAAAAGTTCAATATCTCGCAGTGGGCATATATGCGAAAGTTTGGCTCAAAATCGTAAGTGCGCTTTTTGAGATTTGAATACTGTCATATATATTTTGGCTAACGACCGATATAATGATGAAAAAATTGTTTTTCTAAAAGTTTCCTTGTTCAGAAAATTGGTGAAGAAAATTCACGTACTAATTAGCGCGTTTTTAAAAATGTTGATTGCGTATTTCGAACAAAGTGATCGAAACACTTCGTTTTGATATTTTCTGGAGCAAAAAAAATGCCAGCTATCTGATAGTGAAAAAAATTTTGTTTCATCTTAAAAAGTGTGAATAAAAAACACGTAGTTTTTCCCAGAAAATCCCTTTTCCTCGCTACGTTACCAGTGCAATTGACTTCCTAAATTTTCCTAAACTCTGGTAACTTTCAAACGTTCATCTCGCTGTCTTGCATCTATAGCGCATGCGGTTTTTTGACTAGACGAAGATATAGGTTTTCCAGAAAACCCTGGTTTTTCAAGATAAAGTTAAATTTTCTTATATCAAAAACAATTTTATCAAGACAAATTATACATATTCGGAATCAGCGTGAAAACCTACATCGGAAAATGTGCTTTTCAACAACTTTTGAACAGAAAAGCTTTTCAATGAAAGTTTTCGGTAAGGTTTTTAGAGGTTTTTTCGCTGAATTCGTCCGAAACGACGTTAAACTAGGTTCATGGTGTTCGGTTGTGGCATTTTACGGTTATGGATAAGGGCCAGGCCTTGGTAACTCCGAATTTGTACACAATAACCTGTGTTTAAGGGTACAGAATAGATGTTTTGCTCAGAGGAATTTGTAGGAAAGATAAGTCCCTTCTGGCTTGAAAGCAATTTACAGGATGGGAAGCTTCACATCTGCTCAATGATAAAGCATAACCGTCTTTCCTCTGAAAAATAATTTGTTCAACTCTCTGCATATCCCTCACTTATACTGCATAGTCTCAATGGTTAAGAATATTAATATTCATTTCGAAGTAGCTGAAAAAAAGGTTTCTCAAATATGACCGACAAGTAAAACTTAGAAGTTCGGTACAAAGGCGGGTGTGACTTAATATTCATGATCACCGTAGTCGATTGTATATATGTCAACTAATTTTGGGCCGACGTGTTGCCAAAATTTGTTCGAAAGGTCAAAATTTCGTGGACATACGAATTTTCATGCGCTCCATCGAACGTCCCAAGAACACGTTTCCGCCCTGTGAAGCGTTAAGATCCGGATAGAACTCCAAAATCTGAGTACAAGCAGAAATTTTGAGCATACGTTTTGAGAGCCGTCTTATGCCGAGCTCCAGATATCTAAAAGATTGAATCAATTTTTTTGCACAAGCGCATGGCATCATACGGTCATGTTGTACATACAGCCGTATAGTTCAGACTGTAATAAGATAAAAAACTTAATTTTTAATTATTAAAGGCGTTTTACCTAAAATGAACTTCATATTCGTGACCCAGATGAAAGTCGGTATCAAATTGTATCAAATTCGATCAGTTTTTTCACTTTTTCAGATCTTTGAACGAGAAAAATGTACGTGTGCGACATCGTTTTCGTTATTTCCCTTTTGTAGAGTATATACCAATGAAAAAGTATGCTTCAACTCGATATATTCTGGATCCTTATTTTCATCAACTTATTTTCGGCTAAAAGAAGACAACCTATCGAGATGCTGATTTAGAATACACTAAAAACTTTTTTTTCCTGATTGACACCCAAGAATTAAGCGAAAGACAGAATTGCTTGTAGCTAGAATCTTGAGAAGATAACGGACTCTAAATAAAGGGGAAAAACTGAATACTCGCCATATTCAAATTTTAGTTGGAAAAATCTGATAACTCCAATCTCGTTTTGGATTTCGTGTTTTTTTTCTGCATATTTCTGTAAGCAAGATATAAACTGATGTTGAAGCGATGAGTCATCTCATGATTGTTTGATCATACCTGGACCGCTTGTTTCTTTCCTTCTTTTTCATCCGTCCGTCTGTTTCTTTCTACAGGCCGGCCTCTCCTTGGAATTTAAATGGCTTCAAACAGCTAGATAGAACGAATAAGAACTAATGATCAGAGTTACGTCGATCTTCCATATTAAACAGAAGGTTTGTCGATAAATACTAACCGCATGTTCCATTACGTATCATATATAAACTTTTCGTTGTGGTTGAAGTGAGTGGATAATAAGAGAAAATGAGCAGCAAAGGGTGTAAGTATAGATAGAAGACACTACAATCATTCCATTTAAATCTAGGTGTTTTTAGCATCTAGTGTAAAATCCGACCGGCGAGTAATTACAGTAAGTAGGCTTTCACAGAGAAAATGTGATGGTTTAATGAGTTGCATCTCGCTTTTTTAGCAAGAAATTCCACTGAGTGATTTGAGTCATGAAGTTTGTGTGGCTGTTACTCAAGCATCGTACTGGGGAAAGGTAAATATTGTGATCTTATTCCAGTTAAACTTCTATTTTGAAGTCGTTTTCTATAAAGTTGCAGTTAATTGGGAAAAACAATTCAATCACAATTAGTGTTAGTGGCATGTATATTCCAAAAGAACTGTTGAAGTTATGTAATTATCAGAGATTAGCATTAACAGTGCGTGGTTATGACGATGATGGTTTGTTGAAAGGTTTGTCCTCTTTCTATTTACTTGCAGAGGTTCAATCGACAGTGTTTTCTAGAACGAGATAGACTGATATGTGGATTAAAGGGACAATAATCATTCTCATTGTGGTACTATTTAGAAATTTCGTAGCATAGATCCCGAAATCTCTTGGACAAAATTAGTATCATATGTAATAATTACATAATATATGTGCTTTGTGTATTTCTTTCTGCAGCAATATGCCGTATTATACAGTATGATTTGGTAAAGTATGAAAAAGTCGATGAACCACAACTTAATGTAAGTTGTTTGTCTTCGGTGTTATTTTTGATATTTTGCCGAGAGATAATCGCGCTATATTTTTTTATTTCATTAGACAGATAAATCAGTATCAGTATTTGGCTCATTGTACAATTCATTGGAAAAGCAATTTAACACTGAGATACAAATGTTTGGCCAGAAGGTAAATGCGAATAACTGGTTTTTCCAAGAATAAATATCCTGATCTTTAACTATTGATCCTAGAGATGCTATATTAATGAAATTGAACGTAATTTACGATGCAATATCAATGTTGTTCCATTAGGAAGTGAAAAAAGTCCTTTTTCACGTGTTCAAGTTACAATACAGTAAGACTAGTTCATCAAGCTGAAGATTGTACATTCATCATATTTCTAACTAAGTTAGAACATCAGTGTCACGTTTATGTGAGTTAGTTATTTATAGCAAAAGTTTTCTATGAAAATAAATGCATTAAACAGATAGAGTGATTATATGCATTGTTTTGAATGAATAACAATTGTGCTGGATGGACATTTTTTAGACATGAATCGCTAGACGTAATTGATCTGGCCATATTTCGCATACAAAAACTTGTTCTTCGTGCACAAAATGACTATGCCTCCGAGTTTGCTGCTTATATTGGTAGACATCGAAAAAGTGGTAATGAACAAGATCGCTTGTCTTTTTATATGTGAACTAAGCTAAGTTCTTTGATTTAGATTTGGTTCGACCAGTACCCATTTTACCAGTACCATTTTTTCCCCCTCTGACAACTCAACATTCAGATTTTAAATCATTAGCTGTTAACTCATCATCTTCATACCCATTAATAACTGCAACACAGAGTAATCATTTTTGATTTTTTTTCTATATCTGTCACTTTGCTACTATTTCAATTACAGCCAATATTACATCGGTACCTGGTGTATCTACGTTACCGAATAATGGCTCTTCTTATCATCGGAAAAGTACTCACAGGAACGATATTAGCTCTCGCTGTTCATCTTTATCACCGAATTCTGCACGTCGAGGTGTGTGTTTTTGTTCCTGCTTAAAACTTTATTCTTTCATCTCAGTACTTGTGATTTTCAGAAAAAGTTTTATTTTATCTTTTTTCTTCTGTTAACGAGCATTAAATCGACACATTCATAATATATGTATTTTACATCGTTTTCTTTTTGTTTCTTTAGAACGTGCTAGTGATCAGAAACGATCAAGAGTGAGAAAAACTATTTTCTAACAGTGTGTTTTACTTGTGCATTACTTGTTGTAAATTGAATTGTTTTCTCTTTAGAGTCGAAGTGTTCGAGTTAAGGATGATGATCTACAAATAGGAGACTTATCCACAACATACTCTGGGAGTAAAAAGGTATGTACTGTGTACCGGAAATAATTGTTATAAATTTGATTTAACGTTGAAATTTTTATTTAGCGGAAATCAATGAAGTCTGACAGTGATAGTGAGGATGTTAAAACCATTAAAGCAGGAGGTAAATTCCATTTTCTTTCTATTGCACATTGTAGATGTGGGTAAAGAAAGTGGAAGAAGTATTTATTAATTTTTTGCAAATCAATTGTATTTATTATAGATCGCGAACGAGTTGCATGTACTGTAGATACTCCAGATTCCGATGCAACAGACGATGAATCGGTACAACGGTATGTAAGCAATCGTGATTTGATGCATGCAAAGTTTTTCTTTAAGAAGTTTAAGGTCGGGCTCTACCTGAGACAATGCATTTACTGGCAATAGCTAAGTTAGCTCTGCTGGTCTTTGCTGATGTCTAGGTGGACTTTGATCATTTAGACAATTGACCATTATTATATCGCTGTTTACTAGCATGTCTGTCCTGGTTGAGCAGTATGGAGCGACTGGTTCAAGAATTGCACTTGTTTGTTCGAGTGCACCCTGCTTTCTAGGATTTCCAGTCTCGCACTCGTTTCAGTTTTTCTTTTTTAATAATAAAAAACATGATATTTGATTCATAAAATAATAAAATTGTTTACAAAAATTAATTAATTGGTTGATCTATGTGTATTTTTTTATTCAAAAAGAGAAAATGTAAATGACTGCAGAGAGATTTCGCGAGTTCGTGAGTTTATACGAGAACATGATTCTTCAATTTATAGAAACCAAAAAGTGACAATACAAGACTAATTAGATAGTTTCAAAATGGCAAGAAGATGGAAAGACAAATGTAAGAAAATACCTTTGAGATTACAACAAGATCCCTTGGATGAGAAAAATAATAATTTATTAGTTTTATACCGACACTGTTGTGTATCGTATCTTTTTAATTGACGTTCATTGGTGTGATAGGTCAACAAATGACGCACTTTTTGAGAAAACAATTTTTATAGAATTTGACTTTTGAATCTTCAAACTCTTTCATTCCAACCAAACAACATTGTTGAAATCAACAAGTGGTTGTAGAAAATGTAAGCAAGACTGGTCGATAGAGCAGAAAGTTCTCTGTCTCTGAAAGCTTCCATCATAACAAGTCGTTTTCACAGTTATTTTTATCTAATAAAAAACTCGTGTATACGTTGCTACAATAAGTCATTTTACTTTTCTGTCTTTTGCAACAAAAAGAAAGACTATTTCCAAAATGAAACTAGCCACTTTGTTGAATTCTCTATCGAATAAACTTATGGACAAAGTTTTATTTGATAAATAACTCTGGAAAAATGTTTGACAAAAATGTGTCCACTTGTTATATGCAGCTGCTTCCATTTGGAATATTCGAAGACCAGATCAGTATATTATTTACTTCTAGCGAAGATGGAGCCTGTGTGCATGCTTATTGCTCTTGATTAACAGACTAATTTGAGTCGGTTAAATGTAATACAGCCAGCATTGTTCTTTATCCAAGCTATCGTTCGATTGTAAACTATTTGTTTGAGGATAATGTCCTCGCTTCTTTCTCAACTTCCATTCAGCATTGTACTTCAATATGGGGTTGTAATTTCATACCAAATTGATTTTTGTGTAAAGGACACGTCTTTTATACATTTTATGAATCATTTGGATGTGATACGTAGAAGGGACATGTCTCTTTTATGTTGATCTTTTAGAATGACGATGTTTTCAACAAATAACTAATCTCCAGCGAAGAGTGTATCGACATTAAATGAACAATGTGTATACGTAAGTGATAAAATGGAATTATCAATTAGCGGATATTTTGTTATTCTGCTTTTTGATCAATTCCATGTGTTCTGTTCATTTGACGGATATTCATTAGCGGATATTTTATTATTCTGCTTCTTGAAGTATCAAGTTCCATGTGTTCTATTCATTTGACATTTATTGTAGAATCCTAAAACTCTATCAGCGATAGGATGTTGTGAGTGGACGTGGCCTCATGTTTTCTTTTGTTTCTCTTTTAGGCGATCAATTTATGAAATGCACGCACAGCAAGAGCTATTAAATCGTATTCGACGTAGAATTATTGAAAATCAGTGAGTGAAAGCAAGCCATAGTTTAACAATAAGCATTTTTCTAAGAGTAGGCGAGCATCAGAATTTTTGCTCGTGAATCATTTTTTTCTGAATAGTTATCATCGTTTGGTCAGTTCTGATGCTGTTAAACAAAAAATAATTGTTTTCAGAAAAAAAATCACTTTCGAATAGTCTTCCATTGAAAAATATTTTAATATTTAGTTATTCGATTCAAAACTTATAGTATTATATATGGTTTAATGCAATTCGACGCGCTGATTTCGAATATGTCATTTTTATCGAGAAAAAACACTTTTAGGTGAAGAAAAATAGATTTTCAAAAACCAAGGATTTGGGGGAAACTTAATGAAAAGTCCAGAAACACTTGCGTAAAATGCGCATGAATTTTCCCATTGTTCTAGTTTTGATATAAAAATTTGTTATTTTAGAGATAAATAACTGATATACATATATCTAGACCTAAAAGATTAACTTTGACTTCTTTACTAAATGTGTCTGCTATGAGTTTCTGAGTATAATAATTGATTTTTCTTCTCTTAGACCACGAAAGAATGAAGAGATCAGTAGAATTCAAACATTTTTTCGTGAAGAAAAAAATGCTCATAATGTAATTATTGATCCAGCAATTGATTTACAAGAAATAGATGGACATCCTTTTCGAAAGGGTGTAAGATTATGGAAGAAAACACTCGAATTCAATGGAACGTTAAGATTTGTCATGGAATATAATCATAAATTATCTGCAGCCAAAAAACTTGCCTATGAAAAGTTAACTAAAATGTGTAGAGATGAACAACTACGTTTAACTGTTAAACCAACTGTCAAAGGAAAATGGAAAGTGGTGATGAAAGAAAAATAGAATGATTTATTATCCATTGTATTTTTTTATTTTTATTTTATGTGCATCAAATATCTCTTTTTACGAGAATAACTGTACTTGTTGACTTTTTTCGACAATTTTTCTTATTTGAATTTTTCTGCACTAGTGTCGTGTACGTCTACTTTCTTACGTTTTTTGTTGATGATATTTTTATAAACGCTTAGCGTTGTCAAATGATGATCTATATTTTTCTGATATTTTTTCGAAAAATAACAAAAGTTTTATAATTTATATGAAAGTTTTTTCCTCAAACGATAATGAATAAAATTTAGAAATATTAATTGTTAAATAGTCAAGAATACATGACTTATGTTCAATCGACATTTAATATACATTTTTCCTGTTGTAACGGGTAGCTTTATGGATGCCTTATTTACTATTTAATAATTTTTTTTAGAAAGAGACTTGTAATTTATTAAAAAAGAAAAATATGTCTCCAACTGATTCTTTATCGTTTTTTGAGTCTAATCACAACTAAATTTTCTTTGATATTTTAAAAAAGATTTTCGTTATAGAAAACATTCCAAAAGAGCTGTTCTCTAAGCAACTGATGATGAATTTCAACAAATATTCAACTAATCACAAACTAAAAAGGCGCATCTAGTAATTTTACTAAAGTCGATGAGAAATAAACAATTCAGCGCAAATTTAATCGACGTTTTTCTTTTTTCTCTATAGTTGAGGTTTTACGGTTACTATTATCGAATTTTAATAATCTGTTTAAAAATAAAAGCACTACAACAATCCAATCTGTGTACGATGAGAAGAGATTTTTATGTTTTCTCTCCATTGTGAACAATTCAAACTAACTATCTTAAAGTGTACTAAGGAAATGGACTTAATATGATTTTAATGGAAGATGGTGGAAATAAAACGAGCAAAGAACGACAGAAAATTAATGGATGAAATAAACAGTGATCTGTTAACTTCCTCAGAAACGTTAACAATATCGGATATTCTTAATGAGCCAATTGCAACAACGTCTGTGATATTAAACAAAACAAATACAACATCGTTAACAGATGTTTCGAGTTTATCTTTTCTTCATGCAGATAATATAGTAGATAAAAATCAATCAATCAATTACAATAGTTCGAAAGGATTATCGTTTGTACAAGTTGAACGGGAGCAACAGTGTATTTATGATGATGGGAATAATGTACTAGCTGAAAAATCATCGAAATTATACTATAATCCATATTCCAGAACATGTTCATGTCCTTCATCAACATGTTATTCGTGTACGTGCACAAAAGCAAAGAGACAAAAAAATCAAAAAACATCTCATTCGTCTTCGAAAAGACCATCATCTATTTCTTCTTATTCTTCTCAATCACTACGATTACGACAAACAAGTTCTTTTGACTATTATCAGCGAATAAATGCTAATAATCGTTCAAAACATTATTCATCGCCACTTCTTCGTCAAATAGATAGTTCGTACACTTTATTGTCATCTCATTTTAAAAAATTAAAGAAAAATGAAGATTCTAGTAGAAATAAAATCAATCATCAAAAACCACAGTAAGCGTATATGTGTAACGTAGGACAAAATCCGAGTATGTGCTCAGACCTTTTTCTTCTTACATTCAGTAAAAATTCCGATTATATAACGAATACTTTTTCAAGCTTATATAATGGTACAATATATTGTCTAAATTTTATCTATGATTTTTTTTTCAAATTAATATGGCAATCATTAATGTTTACAAATGAAATTGATATGAAACAGCAACGTAATAATTCGGCTGATATAAATAATAGTAAAACATCTAAAGCAAAACTTGAACAACATTATCGAAAATTGCCGAGATGTTTTTCTTTTTTGGATTATGATAATCATTATCGTAGTACAAAAAGGCTACAGAAAGAATTATTTGAACACTATTTACCAAGATGTGATGATACATTTTATTATCATGCAAAACAACATCCTCAACAACATTTACCAAAGAGTAATTCACATTATACCACTGATGGGTATTTCAAAAGAAAAATTTTGTATTTAGAATGTCTGACTAAAGATTTACTTCCTTTAGTCAAAATTGTGATCGACCATTATTCGATAAAACTCGTGTAACAGTTCGATCCGTTTCGAAACAAAGAATTTATACACTACCACAACAACAATCGCTCCATATTCAAAAAATACAATTCATACAAAATTGTGTGGGCTCCACTAATACTCACGTTACTGTTATTCCGGCAAATCATCATACGCAAAAATCCACGTCATCTTGTAATCAAGACACGCCAAAACCTGATTCTGAAACAGTTCAGTTAGATTTAGATCAACTAATAACAACTGTAGACGAACAAATACCCCAACATCATAGCCGTGAACAGTTTTATTCCAATACCTTAAAACTACCAGAACAAACGACCGATGATCTGTGCCGAATAATACACGAGCCATTGGTATTCATGGAACGCCCCATGTTTCGTTCACACGGTGTTCCTATGTGTTATCCTTCGATTCCACGTACACCATCTCATTTTTATTGTCCAATACCGTGTGGAAAGGATTTTCCAGCATCCGAGATACCCCAAAAGTCAGATCATTGTTCACCAACGTCACTCGAAAAACAAATACAACAACATTCAACGACAGATGTATCTGGTACTCATGCGAAGTCCGAACACAACATATACAATATTGATGCAGTTATAGGGTCTAGCACAGGATTAGAAAGTAGCGTGCCGCCAGTATTAGATTTAGATCCGTCACAAAATTCCATAGATGGTACATACTTAGGTAAAGTTTTTCATTTGAATCTGATATTGCTACTGACTTTGAGGTATTATCCTTCAAAAAAGTTACAGACTGTAGTGTCTATAGTACTCAAAATACTCATCCTATTTTAGCTGCATGTTTTTATGATAATGATGGATCGTTTTTGCATTGTTGTTTTGAGTTTTGGTGTTATACCGTTTATTCGAAGATTTTGAGTTTTCTCTCTAAGTCAGTATGACACCGTGAGCAATTTTCGCTGGAGATTCGGACATGTCCTTTTTTTCTTCAACAAGTCAATTTGATAGCTTCAAACTATAGTTTCTATAGTTTTTCTGATATGTTCTTTCCTATGGCACATCCCAAAACGCTTTAAAATACTTCCTTCTGGGTTTTCCAGAAATTCAGATTTTCTGTAATACTAAATTCAGTGAAAAATACTTGAAATGAGTTGAAATTTATTTTTTCTAATATGTGTGATATTGATTTTATTTCTGTTGTTAAAAAAGGTCTTGGACGTCTTTGTCACGGGGTTTTCTGGAAAACGAAGTCATAAAGGAGAAAAATCATTTTTATAGGTTTTTCGATGTGCTCTACTTTACGGCGTATGCGAACAATTTCTTTCAGTGTTTATTTTAAGCTTTTTAGTTCTCGAATTCTTTATCCTCCCCTCCACCTGCTTGGTATTTGTTTTTGGGCCAAATCCATTATAGTACTTTATTTCTGAATTGTTTTTTCTTTATTTTAATTTTGACGTCCGTCTGTTATGGTCATGACGTCATATAAATTTGAATTAATAGTACTCGAGATTCCAAAATTCTGACTTTAAGGGATTTTTGAGATCCTTTCATATATTCTTAAGTTTGTATATAAGAAAGTAAGACGGATTTCGATCGGTAATAATAAAAGCGCACAAATTATTCATTTTGGAAAGGTTTATTTGACTGTTAGAAAGAACGAGATTGCAGTATTGTCGAGCGCAAACTATAAGAAATAAAGTAATTTAAACATTAAATATAAAAGAAAATGATGGATTAGGAAATATTATGATTGTTATTCGGTAGAGTGTAAAAGACTATTAAATAACGAATCGTCTTTATTGTCACAAGTTAGAGTCGATTTTTGTTTGGTTGGTTTTTTGGTGATTTTTCCTTCAAGAATTCTAAGATCGATTTTCCTGTTGGAAATTTCTTTGTTCACAATAAGCGCATACTATACATCATTGGATGCAGTCCGCCTGTATTCTCAGGTTTTACTTTGCACATGTGTTTTCCACCATTTTTGAGCACTTGAAACAAAAATTTTGACGCTGCTAAATAACTGATATCTTTCAGTATGTGAAGTAGTATTTGAATCTGCAAAAAGTGCATTTTTGATTTTTTTGATGTCATAATCGTTGCTCGCTATCTACGAGCCTTTGAACAAATTTTTAAAGTAAAGTTGAATTTATATTCCACTAGCAGCTTCCAACATTTTTGATGGAAAAAAAAGTCCACAAATGAGAAAAATACCGAATGGCTCTTTAAACTCTTACAAAAGTAGTAAAGCAAACAATCGAACACCGTTGTTAAATGCGAATGATTTTGATCCCTTGTTGCCAAGAGTTGAATTTCAGAAAGGTTTAACGTCCAAGACATCGAATAATCCTACTAACATAGTTGATAATCCTAGTACTGTTTATAATCGATATTTATCACGCCCCATTTCATTGCCAGTATCACCAAAACGTTTAACATCATATTCATCTCAGGAACCAAGGAGGACAGAATATTATCATGATGATATAATTCCAACAGTTTCATTGAACGGACAAACTATTCATCAACAGAATTTTATTTCAAGTGTACGACAAACAACGTTACCACCAAGAAGTTCACAAGTGGACACATATGCACTGAAATTAATAGGGAAGATGGCATTATCTCCTTTGAAGAATTCTCTAATTTATAGGAACACTATTTATCCAACATTATCCTCTCAAAAATCTTCCACTATAGAACAAGATTATATAACAGAAACTAAAGTGAATACAACTATTCTAAAATCATCTAAAACCACGGCCAATAGTCGATTTTCACCACCAATATCACCTATTCAGTTACAGACTCCATCAAAAAGTTCACCAGATGAATCGAACATATTATCTTTTTCGAACAACGCACAATCGTTTCACAATGATAACAAGAAACAAGAGAACTATGTCGTTAAAGATACTGTAAACAAAACTCGACCATTATCATTTTTAAACGATTCAAATGAAAATAGTTCCAATCGAAAATTAACTAAAATAAAATCGCGAAAATGTGAACAATCGAACCAAAGGACAATTGATCTATCGTCACAACATATCTCAAAACGAAATTCAAATAAAAAGTTATTAGATGATCATCCATCAATCTATGCCGATGTACCCATAATGATAATTTCAAATACTAATAATCATCCTATAAAACAAATTCAGATTAGCAACAAGTATCTTTCCATAAAACAATTATTGAACGAGTCTCTAGAAGAATATCAAGATGATGGAAATATCGATAAAACAAATCACAAACCATTATCGTTGACAAGTTTGCATTCAAATACATCATTTCAAAACTTATATAAAAAACGATCATGGACACACACACTCTTCAGGAAGCATTTAATTTCGAGAAAACTGCAGCGTCACTGATTCAAAAATTATTATTATATGAACAGAAATACAGATTAACACAATGACAGCATAGTCACATCAGCAGTTGATGGATGGGTAATTGCATTTATATTAGAGTGACGAGTTTGATCTGTTCACAGTTTAGAAAGATTATTTTCAAAAATTTAGAAGACTGAGTTGCATTTAATTGAAAGCAAAAGATGTATGTCACCATGCTAATTCAGCGATATACGTTATTTGCATAATTATTCTTCAGATTTGTATTTGAGAAAACAGTACAAACACTTCTTATAAACGCGACGATTTATGATGAGAAAGAAATTTATCACATAACTTGCTTCCACAATATAATTCTATCACGGTTTTTGATATTTTGTTTCTTCTGCAATTTTCGAATGAGGAGGATACATCTAAAGCTCTGCAACGTCGCAAATTTAAGAGGAAAGTGTGCTAAATCTTTTGAGATATCCTCACACTTTACAAACTTTTTTGTTTAGAAAATATGACAAAAATACAGACTATTATTTGTTATTTTGAAGCGTTTGCTAATGTTTCTAATACTTGTGCCATTGAAACGAAAATATTTTTGAAAAAAGTAAACGCTTGCGTTTGTTTGCATACAATCTCTAAAAAGTTTATCATTCACATTTAAACAGTAGAAAAGAAAGTTTTTATTTTAAACGCAGCCATTTCGTTGTTTGAAACTCTATTTATATTGCGTCTATTCCTGATCTTCTTTTGTTTTCAAATGAACGCTAACAACTTTTTCTTTGCCTTTCAATGCAATTTTTCAATTTCTTTTTAAAAATGTTTGTTGTTATAATGGAAATATGTTTTGTTCAGAGGCTAACATAGATAGAAAATGTTTTCTAACAAATGAATTTATGTAGTACAAATATTTAAAAATATGCTGTAATGGATAGTAGTTTTTATTTGTGCCATGTTTTCTACAGTTAAAGTATTCACACCTGTAAAGTGTGAGGATATCGCAAATGATTTAGCACACTTTTCTCTTAAATTTGCGACGTTAGAAAGCTATGGATGTCCTCACATTACAAAATTATACAAGAAATAAAATATCAAAAATCGTGACGGGATTATAGTGTGAGAGCAGAGTTATATATGGGCAACCCGTTATGCAATTACTATTTCTAGTAGAAAAAAAAAGAGATTTTGCGGAATCCGATAGTTTAAAACATTAATTGCAATATTTCTAAACACATGTTTCTTTCGTCAAGTAAACGTCCTCTTCCAAATATTAAATTTTGTGTAATATTTTGCCTACCGGAGTTAAACATTAGGCTCTCTCGCTGGCCCAGTCGCACAGTGGACATCCAGACGGACATTTAGCAAAAAATCGAAAGTGCATTTTTTTCAATTCAAGTAGTGTAAGATATACTTTAATATATGGGCTATCTAATGGCACTAAAATTTTTGTTTCAAGTTTTGAATTGTCCGAAAACTTCATAAGTAAAGAACGTGCTAAATGGCACACACCTTCGGAAAAAATTATTTTTTCAATAAATTAAACGAATTTAAATCTGCGAAAAGCATATATTCGCAATCTAGACACTTTAAGCTATCCAACTGTAAAAATAATTTCTATTAGAGCAAGTTGTTCAGTGAAACAGAGTGTTTCCCCAAACCAATACTGTTTCCTGAAAGACCTTTTAACTGTAATGGGTTTTTCCCACTCCAGAGTGTATTTAAAATACACTAAAATATTCCTCTACATGTTCTGTAGCTATGCTGAATGCAATTTTATGCAACTATCCTCCTAAGATACGAGTTTTCCAAAAAAAGTGTTTTTTATGTAAAATGGTTTCTCAGTCCAGGAACATTTGTATAAAAAAATAATGTGATATTTGGAAGCAGCGCATAAAACTGCATTGAATGACGTATAACCCGTTCATTTTCTGAATAAAAACTTTTTCGGCACAAAATTAAGGCAAGGGTGACTTAGGGATTTTCCGGCTAAAACAATTTTTTCCGACTTCAGATTTTTTTATTTTATAATAACATTTCAAACGTAATAAAGTAGTATTGAGCAAAAATAGTCTCTTTCTGAATTAAAAAAACATATGTCCGCCTGGTCTATAGAAAAATGCCCGTTGTGTGGAGGCAGTCTTTTTTTTATAGGGAAGGATACGTTAAACAGTGCAAAATTCAATCTTTCTTGTAAAAAAGATATGATATTTAATTGTTTTTGACATGAAATGCTGATTGCAATAAAATAATAAGGGAACTTCATTTTACATCTGAAAACTTAGCTTTCTGAAGTAAAACTAGAGTATTACATAACAAAAAAAAATTATTAGTAGACTTTCCTATGTTGACCAACATAAAACGAGTGAAGTATTTAGACTTTGCAAGCTACATTAGAGCGTTTTTTAGTCAACTAATGCACAAATCGTTTCAAAATAGTTTCAAATTTAAATGAAAAAAACGGAGCCAGTTTATAGATTGTGCTCGATCATCGAAATAATGAAGTACATTAAAAATAATTAAAAACAATTAGAATATTTCAATCAGAGAAAACTTTCATTATATATTCTAAAGGCAAGTTTTATGAAGCAGAATTTGTACAGAAATAGCAATTAAGTATACCGCTACTCGCGCTTATTTTTTCGATTATCGCTGTTTGCTATATATCACAATTTCAGACATTTCATCATTATTATATAAATTCCGATGTCCTGATATTAAGTATGATATACTTTTACCATGTAGTAAAACTATTTTCTTTTCAGTTTCTCATGGTGAACATTCCATATCTGACTTAGCGGCATCAACGGATGACTTAAAACACTTTGAAATGGAAACATCTAATAAATCAGAACTGTACATTGAATCTCGAAAACTCGTTGACGAATCAATTAGTGGTGCACAACGCAAATTATTAAAGGTATTTAATCAATATCACTATAAAAACGACATAAGTATACTCTCTGTTTTATTTTAATTCATAAATAGTCGTTGATTAATGAAGATAAAGATTCCGCGAGTCCACCTGTATCGATACAAACGTATGTGTCTATATTAGTCTACTTAACACTCGCGCGTTAGTCGCTTCATTTTAGTGATACTTCAAATGTTTCACGTACAATATCGATGATAACACAGGATACAGATGAATTAAAAAGATCTACACAACGTTCAAATAAAATTCCTCTATGTGAACAATTGTGTGAGAAATTGGATTTGAATGATCTGACAGACGTAGAGACGGTGCTCAAGGTCTTGGAAAAAAACGCACCAAATGTATTAAAATTACCATTATCTCACCATTTGAATTTCACACTAGAAGGCCATGATGCTGTTCATGTTTGTGAGTTTGTTTATTGCTCTTGATATAGTCAGTCCAGATATTTATATTTTTTTCCTTAAAGGTACTGATAGTAGCGTACAAATTTTAACTGAAGATGCTAAAGTGGACAAAACATTTGTTCATGTAGATAATTTAAATTATACAAACTCTGCTGCTCATACAAATACAAACGACGAAACAAATCAAAAATATGTTACACGCAACGTTGACTGATAATTCATTACGTAAGTAATGATATCTAAAGTTAGAGTGGATTACTTCTGTCAGGTCTGTCAATTAAACAAGGTGAAAAAAAGCCGAAAACATTGACTAATTGTATTGTATGTAGTACTACTGAAAATATGTAATAGACCCTACTTGTTCTGCCATGTAGAACACGATAAAAGTCTTTATTGAAATATTAGAGAGTAATAACTGAATTTTAAGATAAAGCTACATTTTTCTGTACTGCGACACTTCTTACATGTACTTACCTATTATCTTCAAATATCAGATCGTTTTCTAACTTTGAATACACAAATCATCCTTCGCATCACAATTTATTACGCTTTGCCATCACTACTGAATACCAACTTAAGCGCGCTCGTTTCCGAATTGGAAATAATTTGACGCTATATTATACTTTGTTTGTTTATTGGGCGACAATATTACCTATTGCTATTCTTTAAGTCTGGACTAAAACGCACTAGCGCTGCTTAATGTAATAAAAGAAATCTTCATCTTATCCTTTTCAGTTTGAGATAGTTCAGGAGCAAAATTTAGTAATAAGGTCCTGTAAGCAACACAGTTTTTTAAGGCACACTATGATGAGAATTAGAGGACGGGTTTTAGCCTCTCTTTTTACCTCTATTTCAGGGCTGACGTTACTGGGGGGGGGCTGTATCGGGCTGCGACCCCCCCCCCCCAAAAAAATAGAAAATCCTCGATTTTTCCCAGCAGAAAAAAATAATTTTCTTGCGTTCTTCGAAAAACAAAGTCTTGTCTCAGTGGAGCACCCTCCCAAAGTCTGACTGGTCGCGACAGCCTTGCTTCATTTATTTCAACTTAAAAGTTAACCTTTTCGTGCTTCTTCTATAGTTATCCAATTCTTTTTTTATTCTCTAATCGGCTTTGGCAAGCTCAACGGAGTGATGCTTTTTCCACACTAATTAAAACTTTTCTCTGGAAGTAAAATAGATAATGATTTAATGCTTGCAAGGATTAATTTCCAACTGATGATTTGGTGTTGTGTGGTGTAAATAGGTCTGAAGATTCAGATTAAAAAAACATAAATTTAATTTTTATCATTTAAAATCTAATTTTGTTCGTTTTAAAGCCGATATTCGTGATCAACTCAAAAAGCTACGTCCAGTGATGCGTTTTTGAAGATGATCTAAGAAAAAGTTGTAGGAGACTTCACCCAAGCCGTGATGTTAAAAGACGCGTACGGTCAAGATAACTGTAAAACAAAACTCAACACAGTTTTTAATTTTGGTCATTTAAAAGTATTTTGCTCTTCATATTTGCTTCCTACTTATCCTGACTGAGAACTTTGCGAACACGAAGTAGTTTTAGTTTAAGCTATTTTTATTTCAAATCAACTGAAGTTTCACAACACTAGTAATTCGACAAGTCATTAGATACTAGTGTTGGGTCTTAACGCAAGGTCATAGTGCTATACAAACAAAAACGCAAATTTAAATTGTCTATAGTCTTCTCTTCTACTCTTTGATACTTTTCCCCTGTTTTGAAATTTTTTGCAAAAATGGTGATTATCAGATCGAAAAATAACAATAAAATGTTCTTCGATTGTATTTCTAATTATTCAAATGTCCTATAGTACAACATCGCCCTCACAGACGTCCAGAACTACAATTGTTTCCGAGAAACGTCAAGATTAGCACAGAAATTGAATTTGTTTTCTCAACGTTTCATTGATTCTTATTGAAAACAGCAGAGTTATGTTTCATAATTATTGATAAATGATGTTTCTGAGAGAACCTTGACCTGTGATCCTATGGAAACCCTGTTTGCATAAGAGTTCATCCTACAGCAGGGTTCTAAAGATTTCTTCCACGTGATCATCGATGGAATCTCGTATACGAAAAATGTTCTCCATTTTGTTTTGTTGAGGGCATAGTTTATAAAAATCCACCCATTTGTCAGAAATTTTCAAGGTTTTTAAAGTTTTTCACACCGATGATTTCCTGGTAGTGGAACTATGAAACAATCAGCCATTTGTCGAAGTACAATGGACTATTCTGTCAGTCAACATCGCATGGCTTGAAAATACGAACTCCAGTCGACTTTATCGCCGAAAATCTGGAAAGAGTTGTGCAAAAATCCTACAAGGCTTTCTTGTTAGTTCCGATAGGATCATACGGGTCTCTGGTTTTGGCAGGATTCCTGACAAAATCCCAATAACAATAATCAATGTACTACTTTAGATAAATAGTATTGTTCTTTTCATGAAGCATCCAAAGCAAGATACATGTGTAAGTAGATCACAATCAAGTGCGCAGCATCTAAAGCACTTTAGATAATCATGATTACTTGTTGTGTGGACGTAGTCCTTGTTGTTACATGTGCAGTTTTTGCCACCGGTTGACTAGTCATGTACAGCATAAAAGTTTTTTGATCTAACGATTCCAATTCGATGTGAAAGAAATTGGGTAACGCTCATTTTTGGAGAAAATCCCTATATATACATCGGATTCATTGACCTGTGAACCGACATTTTTCGAACAAGTTTAAGAAGTTATGGGAAAATTTCGTATCCAGAAAGCGTCTAATACTTATTCGTTAGTATAACAGCAAACTAATCTTTTCGATAGTTGACTGAGGATAACTCTATTACCGTAAAATATAGGTTTTTCCTGTTCCTAGGTAAAGAACAGCCAAAAACCAGAAGAAAGTATAAAGCCAATTTTTTTTCCATAGGGATGTACTGTGCATTTAGAGATACCAAGTAAAAGAACAGAGTTTTTTCGTTGAATATTCCTAGAAGAAAAAAATGAACAATTCAAACGTAGTTTTTTACTCATTGAATACAAACTATTGCACACTAAATTTGTATTCACTCTAATTTTCAATTCTGCATCCACTAATTCATCTGACATTCTATTTTTTGCATCCGTCCAAGATTGTTATCAGCAAGAAAAAACATGTGATATGATAAAAAAATGCGTTCTGATCGAGAGTACGTACATACACTGCCTTGAAATAAGATGTGAAGAACGTTCGACATAGAAAAAATTTTATAATAAAAGAAGTGAGTACAGAGAGTTTGAAATTTACAATACTTATGTTACTTAATGCTTTGCAATCGTCATGAATTCTAGGAGTGACGTTCTTCGATCAATTTTTCTTATTGTTTCTAAAATTTCTACAAAACTCCTAACTTTTGAGCAAATTTCCTGATTTTCAAAAAGTATTAGGCGTAATCTGTTACCATTAATGCTTGTTACTTTGTTTCTTAAATGATTCAGAATTATTTTCATTTAAACGACGTTTTTTAATCTTCAGTATTTTCTCGAGTAGTTCGCTCAATGATGTTGATTTTCTTTTATGTTCTTTCTGTAACGAAGATCACTTGTTACTTGTATAATTTATTTCTCGCCAGCGGCGATGATAGAATGAGCATATTCTGCAATTTATCAGTTAAGTTAGGCATACACGTGGCAGAACAGAAAACACAACTGCATATCATCCACGTACTTTGACTATACATTTATCGATACTAGTTCCTGATCCAACATCGGCTTTTCATATAGAGATATATTTTTAAGAGAGAAATGAGGAAACCATTTTTCGTACTATCTCGTAGAGGAAATTTTTCAAAACGAACGTAAATGGTTCAGTTAAACAGAAAAAAAATTATTGAACCGAACCGTTGTGAATTGGGTTTCTCCACCATTCCTGAATCTCCTAGCAGCCAAAAAATTTTTTAAGATCTCATACTTGTCATTCGGAATATTATAGGTTTTGGACTCGAGTAAGGAAATAAACGTATTACTTAGAGCATACCGGAAGTTCCGAGATTTTCAGATAATAGTTCATCGGAAAGAGTCAATGAACTTTTTATTTTTACTTCAGCAAATATTGGAACTAACGGGCGTGGCAGAGAAAATAAGACTTTTTTATTTTTGCTACAAATCGGCCAGTTTTGATCCGATCGGTCCAAACGTTTTTTTATAAGATGCACTGCGAAATACTCTACAAAATCATACCTAAACTGTAATTTCAGAACTTCAATCAAGAAAACTACGCCAATTAGATGAAAGTCGAAAAAAATGTAAACTTTCTAAACTCAAAAATTATTTGTTGTGTTAACGTTTTGAAAGTAAGAAAAACTGAATTAGCCATTTTGTAGCCCTGACTTCGCTCTATCTTTTAACTACGCTTCAGGTTTTTTCACATCAAAAGCCACAGCGAAATAATAGTTTTTCTATCGGTTGTCATGCATTTTTTCGTTAGTTTTTTAAATTTTGGGTATAGTAATGCTTTCAGTAAAAGCCATAACTCCATCAAAATAAAAGCTTTTTCGATCGGGTTTGCTTCGTTTTGATCAGAAATGATTGCTCTTCTCTATCTAACTACAAAATCAAACTTCAATCGTCCTTTCCGTTTCTTGATTGAGCACATTGTTGGAAGCGGAAACGTTATCAACTTTTGATGTATTTTTGTAACTTTGTACTCGAGCACACCATCTGTTCTAAAAAAGCTTTTTTATAGACCATGAGAAACAGCACATTTGAAAGTACCAAACATAAACAGAGTTCTTCCTTTTGCTACACTTTCTAGTGAAAATAGTAGCAGAAGAAAACGTTCAAGTCGAAAAAAATTTTGAGTTTAGCAAGTTTACATTTTTTTCGACTTTCATCTAATTGGCGTAGTTTTCTTGATTGAAGTTCTGAAATTACAGTTTAGGTATGATTTTGTAGAGTATTTCGCAGCGCATCTTTTAAAAAAAAGTTTGGACCGATCGGATCAAAACTGACCGAGTTATAGCAAGAACAAAAAGATCTCATTTTCTCTGCCACACCCGTTAGTAGCTATGATACCGATATCGATAATTGCTTACAGCTACTTATCAACGAAATGAGAAAGCAAGATCATCGCCTAATAGTCAGAGTATCAAACTTCACCATGGCAACATCCGAGCACATACTCATAAAGATATTTCCAGCTGTTTTGAATCAGAACGTCCCATAATTATGATACATCTTAGTATCACATCTTATTCTATGGACGTAGTACATGCGGTTTTTAGTACGCGCTCTATCTTATCAAAAAAATTTAATCAATCAAATCATCTCCGAAGCATTACATTGGGTGCATTACATGATCAAGAGTATGAATTTATGACCTAACGATGATTTCAAAAAAGCTTTTGATAAATGGCTTGATCGAATGTAACTGTGTGCGGGTATCATGGCTATTAGTTCGAATATTTGCTGAAATAAAAACTTGATTAACTCTTTTCGATCCATCTGAAAATGTGGAAACTTTTGGTATGTTTTAAGTACTAGATATTTGTATAAGTTATTTAGAATGTGACAAGTCTTTTCAACAAAAGACATACATACATGTACAGTTAACATGGAGAACTTTTCCCGCGTGTCCGTTCTACTCAACATTTCTCTTTCTCTCTCGTTGTTCCAAAAAGTATGTGTGAAATAGAGTAAAGACTATATCAAGTAGAAAAATAGATAGATAAATTATTAAAAAAGTGAGTAAGTTAATGGTGCGAAGCATTTTGTTGAGTGAATAATGAAAGAATGGGGCTGTCGATGGAAGCACAACAATCAAGCTATTGTACAAAAGTAACAGTTATGTAGGAAGATGTGTGTTTTGATGAGATAAATTCACTGAACGTTTTTGGATAAGTGCGTTTTGTTGCCTTCTAGCCAAATTTGATTCCTTGTGATGTCGTCGTGTCCATTAGAAACTTTGGGTGCATATGGTTTGGAAAAATCGAGAAATATTCCAAATACACCGTGTCAAGCATTCGATCATTCTTCTTCGTCGTTACTCCATCATCTAATTTACGCTCACAATTTATCAGATTCTATTGCTCAACGTCTAGTTCAATATGTACAATCAAATGTTGAAAAAACAAAACAATTATTTAAAAAGAAGGAATATCTGTTTCATAATTCAATATCATGGTATAAAGAAAGGTGCCCATTTAGTCAAAATACAAGAAAAGTGTTTGGTATTACCGAAAATGATGAACGTATACGACATTTTCATTGTGCAAGAAAATCCACTCACAAATTTGTTTTGTATTCACATTTAAAAATTTATCATCATTTAAATAAGCAAACAGCATTAAAAATAACCGGTGCAATGATGTTGAATAGAACAAATGATTTACATTTTACTGAGAATGAAATGATCGGTAATAGTTTATACAGTCATCTGTATGGAGGTTATCGTCATTTTAAAACCGTCTGTCCGTTTATAATAAAGAACAGTATAATAAAATATGATATTACACGACAACAGCAGAAAATATTGAAAAATATTCCGTGTACAAAGTTAAAACCATGTCTACTATATTCACATTTGAATTATTATCACCGCTTTTCTTATGAAATTGCTGCAAAAATCGTGCGTTACATAAAGAGTGAACAAGTAAAGAAAATATTTTCGTTAAATGAAGCAATATCCAAACGAGAAAAACGGTGTTTGAATGAATATACGTGGTATTATCCCTATTCTTCTATGAGGATACAAATAGAAAATATTCAAAAAACATGTTCTAATGTTAAACATATTAGTGATTGCTTGAACAGTAAAGTTGAACAAAATCACCTCCAATACTTTCATCCATTATCATCGAATGAAAAAATTGTTAGAATAATGATCGATGATGGGGTAAATATTCCTTTTCTCTTGTTTTTATATTGCTTTAAATTGATACACAATAGACGACTTGCAACAAAGAAGTTTGTACCTGTAGCCCAGTCACCAAGAGACGTAAGAGAAACTTTCTGGTAGTTTTGGCTAGTTCGATGAGTTGCGTCGAATGCCGGTGTCTGTTTAACAAAAACTTTTTCGACTTTTTTCAACTTTTTGAGGTCCCCTCCAAGTAGACCTCAAAAATTTGAAAACTTTTTTGTCAAACAGACATTGGCATTCGACACAACTCACTGAACTGGTCAAAACTACCAGAAAGTTTTCTCTTACATCTCTTGGTGCTATGTGTAAAGTGTTGCAAGTTGCCTATTTAGGTTTTTTTTCTAGAAAAAAGATGCTGTTCAGAAAAACGACGATGTTAAAATGGAGAAATATGAACCGAACGAGGTGAGATATGAGAGGTTAGATCAGCGTGATAATTTTTTTCTCTTTTTTTTACAAGGTCATTTTGGATTGCTATATGAGTCTTGAATCAGTATTAGGTGCGTAAATGTGTAGAAGAACTAAAGTCTGCATTTTTCGTTTTTGTTTAGAAAAAAACAATAAATTTATTTTGAATAATATGCAAAAATGTCATTCTGTAAGTAGACAATTGGCACGCACAGTACGTAAAAGGTGTAGAAAAAGGTAAACATACGTAGTAAGTATCTTGTTTTATTTTCTAGTGTTCTGTTAGTAGTATTAAAATTGAATCAGTTGAAGAAAATGTCCCGTATTAATAGTGAAATTATCAGTACCCATTTGATTTTGAAATAAAACGGCATATTTTTGTGCTGTTGTTTTGCGATAATAATATTTTTTTGTATTTTTTGTGATTTCCAGTGTTGACAAATAAAAGCGTAAGCATCGAAAAAACTATTCGTCTTTTGTTTTGTTATCCTGGGGAACAGACCATTAGGATAGAGAATAGAAATATTTGATCGAAAACTGTACATGATTATAAAGAATCGAGCAGCATAAGTTTTGTGATCAAATCAAAAAAATTTAAGGGAAAGAGTAATTAATCATGAAGATTATTTCGTATTTTGAAATCTGAACGTTTCCCTTGTCTTGTCTATTCTCTGATAGAAACTGACCATACAATTTAACGTAGTATCGTCTGATCGTGTCGCGTTCATGTTTTACTTTGCTGACTAACAGTTCTGTATCATCGATTGAAATCAGATAATGATTTTTTTATTGCAACAATGGTGTTCTTCCACTGAAATACTAGATTTGATCTTATGAAAATGTTTATGAACTTCGTATTCCATTTTCAGCTCTCTCTATCTCGTTGGTCATGATCAAAATTTATGCATTCTCTCTTCGTGTAACTTAATATTTATTTTTTATCTAGCTGATTTGACGACTTGTCCGTTTCAGACCGAATTTTCAATAGACATGTTGAAGATGTTTGGCTACATTTTGGTGGAAACCTAGTCTAAAATGAACAAGTCGTCAAATGAGCTAGATAAAAAATAAATATTAAGTTGAACGTAGAGTGAATGCATATTTTCGATTACTATTTCATATCGCATAGTCTAAGGTCTAGTCTGTGAGAGAACAAACACGTTATTTACTTCTACAAAAATAAAGGTAGTTATTGCAGGTCAAGAAAAACCCATGCATAAAAGCTCTTATTCGTTTTGTTACAAATGTGTGTTGGTAAATGAAGGTTTACTTAAAAAATAAGCTTGTTGTAAGGAGAAACTAAATAGAATTAAGGTGTTTCTTTCACCTTCTGACATATTTCTTTATAAGCAGATTATCATGTTTCTTTGATTTTTTGTAATTAGTTTTTCCTTGCACAAAACAAAAAGAATAAAAAATGTCATCGTATATACGTCGTTACCCACATGCATTGAAAAGATTGAGTCCATCAAAAAAAACTTGGGAAAGACCGGTATAGTTGCAGTAATACACTATACTAGTTAAAATAATCTTAATATGTTTTTATTTTCGTTGTAGCTCGTGTTGCCGTCAAAATTGATGGATATTGAATTTGCTTCAGCACCTAAATATAATAAAGTGTTTGATTATCCTCTAGAAGCATTATTTTCGAATCATTCAACAAATCCCTTACATAGTTCAATTCGATTATTGAATGAAAAATTGAATAAAAATGAATTTTCATCAACGTTAACAAGTCGTTTTGCTAATCATCAATTAATTATAAGAAAAAATGGTAAATCAGAAATATTGAAGCCTGTACCATCTCCATATTTAGTGACAATAAATCAAACAACGACATCATTATCCACACCATTTACAGTTTTAAATCCAAATCCAAATGTTCAAAGTAATAATCATCAGCAAAATTCAACAAGTATTATCCAAAAAATGTCAATTGAAAATCGTCAGAACAAACGACATAAACGTCGTAAAAATACTGTCAGCAATAAGATTTCATCAATGAAAAATAATGCTCAACTTAACAATAATTTATTTCATGCAAGTTAAAATAAATTTACTTTTAAATTTATTATCATTTTATTTGACGACTTTTTTCAGAATACAAATGGAACAGCAATGAATGGATTCTTCGAATTTCATCAAATACATCAAACTCGACAATCACCACAGTCTTTCTTAAATGTGATTGCTGAAACCGTATACACTACAGGAAATCAATTACAACAAATTCGACAACAAGCGCCTCCATCGCTCTTGGATTTAATTCCAATAGAGGCAAGTGTACAGCGAAAATCTAAAATCGGTTTACCTAGTGGAAAAGTTTTGTAAATATAAATTACTGCCTCTTCGAATTACTAAAATAAATTCGACTATTCTAATTGCTCACATAGCGCTGCTATTTTTATACCTTTCTTACCTATCTCTCATACATTTGGGATAACAGAAAACAAATGAAATACCATTTGTTTAATCGTATTGATGTGCTATGCACATTGTGTTCAATTTTCAAGTTTTTTTTTCTCGTTATAGTCAAAAATACAAAACATTAACAATCATACCAGTGAATATGAACAGGAACAGCAACTATTGTTAAAACTACAATCTTTTTCACAACAGCGGCCACAACTCCATCTTCTGCCATCAAAATCAACACAGCAGTCACAAGAAAACTGGTCACTATCCCCATTCTTTCAATCAATCAACAAATCTAAACTACCATCATTATTCGATTTGGTAAATTGTGTCTCATCGTATAAATACAATATATGATTAAATTTTCTTTTCAGCCTCAAATTGGCTCTTGTGACTGTGATTTAGCAAACAATATTTCTCAGTCACAACATCAACAATCTCAAAATTATTCGTTTGAAAATACCAATACCAGTAGTAATAGTAATAGTATTCCATCACTTTTTTATGCGGATAATAAAAAAAATTATTTACATGAACAGAAACGTAATACATGTTATTTTGGTTGTAATGATGATAATCATTATCAACAACAATCAGGTTATAACCATTCACGATCATCATCTCGATATTTTCAATCATTATCCCCATTTCAAAATGAAAATAGTCATCCAAGATCGTTATTGCCTACACTAGCAGTCGAAAAACAGCAGTTATTTCCTTATCATCATCAAAATAAGAATAAGCGAAAATTTTATGATAGACAGTTTTAAATATTTAATCTACGATGATTTTCATTGTCAAATAGTAATTTGGTTCGAGGGCACGTGGATGGTCTAATTTTTTTGACTAAGAATATTTTTAAGTAGCAGTTTCCTTCTCAGTATAAAAAAAGTGTTATATACAAATGATAAGTGCCTTGATAAATGTTCATCTGTGCTCAAACTTTTGAGGCATCTAGTTTTTTTGTTTTTTTCTATGCAAAATCAGATATTTATGTATACTCAACAAAGATACTGTGTTCGATTATTACATCTGGGTGATTTTATGGCCCTGCTCATACAGCTGTGATTTTTATTTTATTTTTGTTATTATTATGTTCCATTCATATATAAAAAAATGTCCTCATTTTTGTTTTTCGTTGTAGTTGTTAGATATTTTTCTTTTTTTTGGTAGTTATTGTCGAATAAAAATAAAGCGATTCGTATACTTTTCCGACCATGTATGATGTAGTTGAAGATGTCAAGGTCAAGGCTATCAGATGTAATGACTGTAAATATGAGAATTGATTATTTGTTGAAAAGCTCAAAAATGAGAGAATCAATGTGTGCTTGACATCAACAGATAAACTATAATGAGATTTTCCATAAAGCAAACTGTACGAAGATATATATTCAATACTCTTTGCAAAATGTATGAGTAATTTTTGAGATATTTTAAATTTTTCTTTTCTTTTTGTTATTTTTTGGTAGATCATTTTTCAATAGTAGATACAAGTTAGAATCACAAAAGTGATTCAAAAACAATAAATAAAGTACAGGAAAAGTTTAAAAGACGCTACGATTAATACTTGAAACAGTTGAAAGAGCAAACAATTATTATGATGATAACCGACGAAATATTGTGTGTTTGCTGGGTGTAGATTAATGATATGGATGAAATATTTCCCATGCCATTATTATAATCAGTATAAGCGGTATTAATTATTAAAAAATGTTCACTAATGTCATTTGGCAGAAAAAAAGAAACAATCGTAGATATTTTCTATTTTTATAGACATTGAAGCATGTTGTTTGCGTTTGAGATTAGTCATGGCCGGCAATTATCTCCGTCATCATTCAGATTAATTATGTTTGAATGGACAAAATCAATAGTTAAAGTCATAAATTGATATGAAGTTAGATTTTGATGATAATCAAATTAAAAATAATGTAATTGAATTACAAGCACACAAATTATTATTCTATAAAAAAGATCATTACTTTTGTAAACGTCACCGTGATAGTGGTTAACAATATCGCTTATATATTTGTTTGCATATTAGCATAGAAGATATTTAATTTGAAACATATGTTTAATTAAATTTTATCAACCGCAAAGTGAACATAAATTTCATTATATTGTCTTTTATATTTATTATTAACTTATCTAATCTTTATTGGTGTGTCATTAATTTATGGTGCTGTTAATTGATGTTGTTAGAACTTCCACTCTCCAATTACAAAACTAGAATGCATCTCTAAAGGATTTTCTCATCATTTACGGTATCAATCGTACAATAACGTTAACATTATTTACATGAACAGAAACGTGATACATGTTATTTTGGTTGTAATGATGATAATCATTATCAACAACAATCAGGTTTAGACCATCCTTAGCCTTTCGCTTTCTCAATCTAGTTGAATAGATCGTTCGCAGTTAAACCAACATCAAAACTATCTGAGAAAAATTGTGGCAGGACCTTGTGTTTGAATTCAGTCTTAACGATTGTTCTTAACAAGAAAACAACGTCGTATAACTATCCGGTTTTATTTTATTATATGATTGATATTTAAATGTATTGGAATGAGAGAGTAGTGAGAGGACAGTAGCCATTTTTAGCATCGGATCAGAGGCATATGAAAATGTACGTATTAATTAAGATTGTATTGATCATCATTTGTTCGTCATATTTCTCGAGATCAAGTTAAAGAAAAACAAAGATTTAAACTCTGTAAGCAATGTCAATTGCATCTCTATCGAACAGCTGTTCACTTCGAATACTCATTCAAAGTGCAAGTATTATGAGAAACGAAGCTTGACTTCAAAACAAAAAGTACTAGGAGTATTCAGTGTTTACAACAAAGTTCTTCTCAATGATCCTCATCATTTTTAATATCAGACCAATTAATAATTTATCAGAAATCGTTCGTTGTGTATATGTGTGTGTGTGTGTTATATCTATGAAATGGTGCACAACATGCAATACTCTGAAAAAACGATATAACAGATGCTTTGTGCTTTTAATATTTTTCTACTTTTCGTACTGTTTCACATATTTGATTTTGGCATTTTCTTACGACAAAAGTAGATTAGACGGAAAA
>CAJNOQ010001101.1:0-35863 GCA_905250885.1 Didymodactylos carnosus | reverse complement strand
GCATAGATCGACGATATTTTTTGTTCTTTTTGTACACATTTGTTTTACTACTGTGCAATACGATCAAATCTCGTTAGTTTAATTATGTTTTATAAACATACAGCGATCAACAATAAGATTAAAGAGGAGTGTGAAGAGTGACCTCTAATTTTGTGTTTTTCCATTCATATATTACCTCAGATGTACTGACGTAATATATGAGAGAGACGTAAATTATTTACAGAGTCTACATTTGATTCCAGACTAACTTTTCGGATGGCACATGAGAAACGCAACTCATAGCAATACAAATGTCCTGGTTGTCGACCGTAGAATACAAGTAGAATGAGACAAGACAGTAACTGTACTGCAGTTACATAAGATGGTGACTTTGTTTAAACTGTTAACTGTGGTTGAACATACATCCACAGCTGCTGTTGTGATCACCTAATTAGTATCGTTTACAGTATTTGACATTAAAATAGTGGCATTTAAACAAGGTACACTTTGAAAAATAATGGATGATGATTATTTTACGCTAAGTTGTTATCATCCATAATCGAAAATAGTAGTGTATGACGTAAAAAGTAGGGACAAATGTGTCTTGATCACTAAAAATTAGCAGTGAAATGATCACCAAAAAATAAGACTTCTGATCACCAAATATATTCATTGCGAAATAATCACTTAATCAATTAAAGAAAATATATAAAAGAAGAATATATACAAATTTAATAGCAAATTAATTAGTTTAGTTTCAGCGTTATTGCAAATTCATTAGTGGACAGACAAGAAAAAGAATAAAAAGAAAATATATACAAGAAGTATGAATAGAAATATGTGAACAGGTGACGGTTTTTGAAATTCTATTGCCAACGGTTAGTTTTCTGAAATTTTATTGATTTTGTCAACTCACAAGAACTAAAAATAACTGCCTAAACTACAGACGATACGATCAAAAAATATCGAAGTAATAATAGAAAGTATTACACACGGCTACATCGTCTCATGAAGCGAGAGATTACGCAAAATCACAGTTTAATGTTTGCCAAATTTCGTCGATCGGATTTAAAAAATCATAAAAGAAACCAATAGAATTTCAAAAACCGTCACCTGTTCACATATTTCTATTCATACTTCTTCTTGTATATATTTTTTACTAATGGATTTACAATAACGCTGAAACTAAACTAATTAATTTGCTATTAAATTGGTATATATTCTTCTTGTATATATTTTCTTTAATAAATTTGGTGATCAAAAGTCTCATGTTTTAGTGATAATTTCGCAATGAATGTATTTGGTAATCAAAAAAACTTGATACCCTAAAAAGTATGATACTACATACGTGTTGTCAAGTATGTAGAACAAGCACGTGCGCAAATGAATTCTGACAAAATAAAGTTAGAACACTTTTTAACACAACTCAACTGATATTAAAACAGGGCAAATTCAGCTGAAATGTCGCATATTTTACAAAAGTGTTCCCGTTTCGTTTAAAACCGATGGAGTTCATCAAGTTATGTAATAAACTGTCCTTTCTGGCTTGATAGCTGATGCAGCAACCGAGAAAAATGACTTTTATTTTCCCAGCAAAATTAATAAATTCGGCGCCACTTTCTCTGGATCACCGTGCAACATGTTCTCCCTTTTTTCCCTTTTGATTTTTTATTAAAGAGTGAGACATGAATATATTCTCTAAAACTTTGAAGGATGCTCCATGTAAGATTCACTAGATATTGAACTTTTAAAAACGAAGTATGTTTCAGTTTTATCTCAGTATTTTAAACTTGGATTTTAATAAAAACAACTTTCTATTATACGGTTTTCTTGCATTCTCACCCAGGTGATTTTTCTGCAACATAAATCTGGAAAAATCTTTGCAGTAACTTTGCAGTAACTTTGCAGATTCTGCAAAGGAATTCTGCAGATTTGAAGCAGATCTGCATTGCAGATGTGCCAAGATTTGACCAAAGATCTGATGCAGATCTGCAAAAAAATCTTTACAGTTTCTTTGCAGTTCCTTTGCAGGTTTTTTGCAGAGAAACTGCAGATTTTTACAGCTTTTTTTTGTTTGTATATTTGTGTCAAAACATTTGAAATATATGAAATAAATGTATATTCCACAGTCCCACAGCACGCTGAAAAATCTGCAAAAATTCTGCAAAGAATCTGCAGAGAAACTGCAAAGAAACTGTAAAGATTTTATTGCAGATCTGCATCAGATCTTTGACCAAATCTTGGCACATCTGCATTGCAGAAAAACTGTAGATTGCAGAATCTTTACAGATTCTGCAAAGATTTTTGCAGACCGAGTTTTTTTGGGCAGTTCGATTATGACCGTAAAAGCTGCTTTTCTAAACTTTTATATGGTAGTTACGGCCACCGTTACTATAGTGCTACCATCATTAGTAGCTAAGTGTCCATCTAATCGCTCTTTTTTTCTAACGTAACAGTTTTGTAGATGGTGACTATTTTTACGGACCGACTGACTTAACTGACCAAATTTGATTGATCTATCCCATGGTTACACCAATCAAATTTGGCGCCGAATCCGATAATTTTCCTGGAAAAGTCATTTTTCTCGATTTCTACGTCAGCTATCAGTCAGAAAGGACAGTTCCTTACCTAACTTGATGAACTCTATAAAACTACATTGGTTTTAAATGAAGCGGAAAAACTTTTATAAAATTTGGTACATTTCAGATGGATTTACCCAGTTGCTATAACAATATTTGCTTTCTCATCCAATGCTCGTTTTCCTTTGTTATGCCTTCTATGATGAATTTTCTTATATCCTGTCAATGATTGGATTCAGATAGGCTACGTTCACACTGCAAATTTTTCAGAGTTAACCCCGAGTTAACTCGAAGTTAACTTCGAGAGCGTTCACACCTAAATCTTTAACACACCAATAAGATTTTGATATTTCCCCTAAAATTCTGCTGCTTAGGTTGCAGCTTGCTAACAGCCGACCAGTTTGAATTTACGTTCTACATTTGACGTTCTAAGCTCAAACAGAAAAATTGAGTCGAAAATCAGATGTTTGTTTGCCTATAAAACTGGCGCTAACTCCCATGTCTAATGGATCCATATTATTGTTTACTGAGCACAGTTTATGGTTGGAGAGTTAAAGTTAAATGATGTCCGAAACATCATTTAACTCAGAGTTAACTTTTTGACCAATCAGCTTCGTTTTTGCTCATTTAACTTTTGTAGTGTGAACGTGGCCATACACGGTAACCATAGCGGAGTTTTTTTTGAAAAAAGGAATTTTCTATCGCTGACATCTATATTAAGAGTTTTATTGATGAAGACTATTCACTTCTTTATCCAATAGAAATACTACGGGAAAGAATGAGTCAGTGATATAATGTTACATTAACAACTGTACCGTGGCTTGCTTTCTTCTATTCCTGCTTTTTATTTTCTTTGCTTACTTTACTCTGCAGAACCTTACTCAAACAACAAGCGTAACAATTCTTTATCTGAATTTATTTATGTAGTGGAATATTACTTTGATTTTTCATTATTGAATAGTTCAAATGCGTCAAGATGGTATGAGTTTTCTTGAAGCGAAAGTTGCTTCTTAACTGCTATTTCCTATTTAGATGGTTGAAGATGAAGATGATGAAGAAGTTATTTTAGATAAGCGAACTTTACTGCAACCTAATCCAACCTCATCATTACCACTTAGCGGTGTAAATCGATTTAATATCAAAGTCTATGATGAAGTAAAATTATTGAAAGTACAAACTGCATTATTAGGTGCAACATGCATCTCAATCGTAAGAATTATCTCTCTGATACCGTAGTTACAAACGAAACAGCTAAGTAGTTAGAAGTTTCTTTTTCTTTTGTAGGGAATGTTCGTTGGTATTCTTGGGCCAACATTTATATTTTCGGCTAATAAAATTCAAACGGATGTTGCTGCTGTCATATGGCTGATAGCACTGAAAGGTATTGGATTTTTTATCGGAACATTACTCAGTGTTTATCTTTATAGCTGGTTAGTAAAAAATAGTTTATCTAATTGGAAAAAGATGATTTAATTCGTCTCTGTCTTTGTTTTAGGTTTAATACATGTTGTCTTCTTGGATTGTCATGTTTATCAATTAGTTTTGGTGTTTGTTCGTTGCCCCTGATTACAGATTTAGCTACATTCTATTTAACTGCACTCATACTAGGGGTTGGACTTGCAATTTCGATTAATGGTAAGTGAGAAGGCTATTACGCACCATTTTGGATGAATGTGAACTTTCTCAACAATTACTACTTTCTTTTCGATCCTTTATCGAAAAATCGCTACTGCATTAGACAAATCATCTTTGCCCGAAATTCTGCATGGTACTACCTTTACACTAAAGTTCAAAGAGATTAATTTAGACTTGGTTTTTATGAGATTGTTCGTTCCGTTTAGAATTTTATTGTTTATTTTTCTCTATAAAGGGATCGATGCATTGTACAATCGTTTATGGACAAGACGATCATTAGCACCTGTTCCATGGTTACACCTATTACTGGCTCTTGGAGCTGTTTTATCTACACTTTTATTAATACCAACATCAATAAGCAACGATAAATTGAATATTATTAATAATAATACGAGAAAAGATCAGATCGGTAGGTTTTTGTTTAGATGGTAGAATATAATATGGTTATTTCTTTTGTACTTGTTTAGGCAATAATCGTCTACGACGACAGGACGATAAAGAATCGATTTCTGACAAATTAGCCTATACGGTGTTTAAGAATTCATCAAATGAGACATATTATTTACTCTCAAATACATCATTGTCTATGATCGATATAAATTCTTCCATGAGTACAACTACAACAACACCATCACATCCAGGGAAACCATCACTCGTTGATACTAAAGATTTATCTCAAGTCCACGTTAGCAAACCAGAAGACACACCTAAAGAGCTCGACTCTCCATCTTTGGCTCAATCTACAAATCACGATGAATCATCCTGTACGAAAATTTATTGTTGCTACGATCGAAATGAGACAAAAAACTCATCAACAGCATTTGTATGTCGAAGTGATGTACCAGATAAAAGTGATCAATTGATTTGTGAGCAAATAATACAAAATTGTCAACAACAAAGGCTATGTGTAACGTTAACAAATTATTTATGCAAAATCGATGAAGTATGCAATGTAAAAGAGAAAGAACAACAAACAGTAGTAAATAATTGTAGTATGACAATCATAGACATGGAGTATATGATGAATTTGAAGTCGACAGACTTGCCAATGATAACAAAATCTAATGTGACTATTAAAGATACAACAGAAGCCCCTCGCCCTATTGCATTGTCAACAACCACACCATCGACGACAAGTAAGATTTTATGGGAATTTTCTTTCTGAAAAGAAATTAGGTGATGTAAGGTTTACTATTACTAGAAATAGGTGAGGCGTCGGTAACTCAGAAATTCAACAGAATTTTTTTCGCGATATTTATACATGGTTGGCTAGGGCTCGTCGTTTTTTACCTATAGTTATGCTTTAAAACTAAATCTGAACGAGAATTTCTTGTTTTGCAAAAAGATGACTTGTCCGTTTCGGAGAGGGTCCAAGAAAAATCAATCTTCTCAGCAAGGAAGTAAAATAAAAAACGATCCTTAACTTTTTTGGGTGGCGCTCTGCCGGCTAGAATTAAACAAAAAAAGTGGCTCTATCTGCTAACTAGAAATACTTGACTGGTTTGCAAATTGGCACAGGGGCAATTTCACTAGCTGGAGCTCAAATCCGTTAATACCCACATTATTTATTTGAACAGGCTTAAACCGATGTTTCTAGACTCAGTTTTTGATGCTGAATCAGTAAAAAACTGTTTAAAAGTTTTAGAAGAAAGAAAAAAGACGAAAATTCGAAATTTTTCAAAAATATAACGTTTTTTCACAAATTATAAAAACTTTGTATTCGAAATTTTTCTCCATCAAAAAATTTGAAATCAACTTTTTCTTACTCAGTTCGACGAGCTCTATCCAACCATGTATAACTATTGTGATAAAAAAATTTTCCTCAATTTCTGAATTACTGATGTCTTAGATTGCTGTCAGATTACACGAACACTTCGCTGGAGTTTGTCTCTTGTTTAAACGAGTCTTGCAGAGTCAACTATCATTCACTTTTCAGATAGTTCAGATTACTAGCAGTAAGCAGTTATGCCTCTTGTTAGCAATGATATATTTTTAATAGACTCATGTTTTAATATCTTTTTTCAGCCATAACGACTACAACAATAACAACAACAACAACGACTACAATACACTCTACAACCAAAATTTCAACAATTCATGTTGATATAACTCTACCAATAATAACATCGACGACTACCATCACCACCACCACTATAGTTCCTCATCACAAACCATCTTATGCCAAATCGGATAAAGATGATTTATCAGAAAATTTGTTTTATAGTAAAGTTGGCAATTTTTTCCATTCCATTCATTCGATTCAAGTTTTATATTTGTTTTTATCGTTGTGTTTTTTGCTACTTGGTATATTCTATTCAGTTTTGGCCATACGTGGATCGGATGTTAGCTCCAGCGCTCCACAACAACCAACAACCGCATCCCATTTTCTAACCTCCTTTCTTTCTCGTAAATCATTACAACAACGGCAAAATTCTTCCCCACAAACATCGTTATTATTTGCTGATAATTCATCACTGAAATTTATTTCAATCTTAATTTTATTCTATTTATTTTTATCGTCAATTGAACATTCATCTATTTATCTCACATATCTATTTGGTATTCAATTAAATCAAAGTCAATTGTCAAGTTTATTAATGCAATTTTTATTTTTTTTTGGCCTATTTTTAGGTAGACTATTTGATATTTTCATTGAATACGGTTGTTATTTATTAAACACTCGTATAATTACACGAACAAAAAAACAATCTGATCGTTTTCATTCTATATCATTAAAATTTTGTATACTCATTCGTTTATTTTTACTGTTTACTATATCAAGTACTCTAACATTTTCACACTTATTTCAACAAACGACAACTGCCAGTGTTCTACCATCGAGGCAAACATTATATTCAACTTTTTTCTTAATTGGTTTTATTATTGCATCACTGCCAAGTCTAATACTATTATGGTTAGAACGAGATTTGACATTAAACGAACGTTTATTAAAAATTATTGTTTTGACAATGACAACAAGTGAAATATTTTTTCCACCATTTATTTACTATACAATGAGAAAATACATATTATCATTTATATTCTATCTGTTCTTATCGTCTTGTCTATCGTTGGTCATCTTTATTTTTCTTTTGTATTCAAGTAAAAAATGGCATCGAAAACAATTATATCGTATTTTGCCAACATCAATGGAAGTGGAAATGAGAGATGATGATATAAATGATGATGAGGAGGAAACTGCTAATGGACTTGTTGGAACAGAATCAGCATTAGGTAATGAACAACAACAAACAAGATTAACACAAACATTAGAACAAAAAACTTACAAATTACATTGATAAATTATAGCCAATACACTTGTTATGCATGAGAATGCATTTTATGATGTCACTTTCTTCCAAAATTTATGTAAATTGCAATTACAGTAGAAAAAAAGAAACAACAGTATTCGTTCTTCGTTTAAAACGATACTGAAACATTTCCGTAACTCTCGTCTTCTAATCTGGAACACTTTATCGTTATTGCTGCTGTTATACTTTTATGTAACCTCAATCAGTTGTTCTTCATGAATTTTTGACCGGTGTATTTTGTTGTGTGAATATTGTTTCATGTGAATATTGTCATTTGTTGAATTATTTTCATAATATAAATATAAAACTTGTTTTTTTAAATAAAAAGATGACTATCAATGTGAAACAGAGACGAGCGTTCCAATCTATCGTATATAACAGAGATAATGTAATTTTAATATTTATTCATCAACGGGTATTTCTATTAAGCTACCGACAGCAGTAAGATCATTTGAAATCCTTTTGTGATTGTATTGCATAGAGGAATTGAAATTAGTGTACAGTACTGTAACTTCGTTTGATTACAAGTATTCATTTTTTATTGTTGCTTACTTTCAAGTTGCATCAGAGACTTATTAAATGAATGAATGAAATGAAAGTTTTTTTCTCTATTTCTTTAGACGAATATTCAAAGGTTGCTTCTAGTGTAGTTTTTCAAAATACTGTCCTTCAGCATTAATCCATTTCTACATTCAAATAAACCAGTCAGTGAAGCAGTTTTTTAAATTTTCCTTTATGAAACTGTTGATCATTGAAAACTGTACAATCTGAAAGTACCTGCACTAAATGAGCATGGCTTTCCTTGTATGTCTAGCCAACTTTCCAGTCATATAAAATCATAGTTCGAAACTCTACTCGCGAGAGTTCAAAAGTCATGTGAAAAATGCTATATTACTAATCTGAAAGAGATATACAACGACACATGAGAAGTATAAGTCTTCAGTTTTGCACAAAATTCTAAATATGTCAAAGCATTATACCAAAATTGTTCCACTCAAACTACAGCTTTTAGAAGACTCGGACGAAAAAACTAGAGTAAAATGTCATAAAATGCGCCAGTACTAAAGTAATTGACAGATATGTTCTACAAAAAAGTCAGTTTTGCGCTTCCAGTACACTAAAAAGTTCTTCGTTCGATGAATCATTGCAGAATAAGGAGCATTTTAATAGACATCTCGGTTGTCTGCTAACGCTTGATTATAAATTCTGTCTTCTAACCAGGTCTTTAAAAAGTTATAAAAATTTAACTTTTTGAGAAATTTTCTTTTAAAATCCGTAGCACTTTATTATTCCTCCACTTACTAATGATATACCATTGAGTGTTGCTAATATCAATGCATTTTCTTTTAATTATTTGCTTAAGTACTACAACAAAACCGTTTAAATAAGACCAGTTTTATAAAAAAACGAAGATATCTGTAATTTTTGAAATTCAAAAACTCCTTTCACTTCGGAAAGAACACCATGCGTTTGTTAAAGGTGAGAGCTACTGTAGTCTTAATTTTATTGATTAATTAATTGAATTTTATTAATTTTATTTTACTATAGTCTTAATTATATTTCACCCTCATATTTGATACAATTGCTGAATAAGTAATCGCATTAAAACAATAGTGTCAGAATATCAGGCCTATGGTACAGAAATTTTCATCTTACCAGTGTGTTCGAAAGTATGCAGAGGTTACAAATCTCACTTGTTCTGCAGTATTGTCGCAACAGATATTGTAAAGTCGCATACAAACTCATGATTTTGATTTATAGAAGATAATTCTTCTTTATTTAAAAGAATAGATAAAAATCTATTGAATCTGATAAAATAAAGTTTGTATAAGTTGTAGATCTTGAGAAAAAGAGCTGTGAAGTTCGTCTGATTTCTCGGATATATTTCGCTCTCCCATTGAGTATGATAAATTCAAATCACTGAGATGAACTGATAAATGTTCAACGGCTAATCGATCAGTATATGAAGAAATGGCTGGTAAATAAATTTTATCAAATAAAAATAAGAAAAAAGATTAATTTTCAGTTGTTACGACAAGTGATTCTTTGTATAAATTGTCATGAGTACGAAAAAACAACTTAAAAGAAAAATACTTTTTAAAGGTACAAAAATATTGTAAACAATATAAAAATGGATAAGAAAAGAGAATTGAATAAAGTACTCCAAAATGTAGATGTTAAACTAAAATATTTTAGCTAATAGTGTACATCTGTCATGTTCTCCCAAATTTGATAATCGTTCTTTATCGTACGTCGCATAGATAAGTTCTTTATATGTCTTAAAATCGTTTTTAATAAATGATTTACATGAATAGGTACTTGTTGCTTCGGTATAAGCTCCATGAATACCCAATTGTTTAGCTCGTTCTAAACTGGCAGTAATCAATCGTTGACTCAATTTATGACCACGATACGTCTCATCAACATTAACAATACCTATGTGCAAGAGACGTTCAACATTTAATATATCAAATAAATTAATATTCTGATGAATATTTTTTATTAATTCATAAATATAACGTAAGTTTTCTGATTTAAAATCCATCGTATCATCATTGTCATGTCTGTTTTCAATATTATTAATGATGGCACCTACGACATTGCTTGTTGCTGTATCCAGAGCAACATACGAACATTGATCAGCAACAGCTATTTTCAAAAGGAATTCTGTTGATTCAAGTGGTTCATGTGGCAGATTGAATGCTAGACGTTCATTCAGTGGTTCTTGAAGAAAAAATGAACCAATTAATAAATTAAATACTTGAGATTTATGTTCATCTTTCATAAGAAATAATTCAACCATCTTTCTCTAGAAAGAATAATATTTAAATAGCAATTTTATCGACGAACGAAACAAGAATGACAAGTTGTCACTATTTATTGCAGATTTAATTACTCTGTTTTGTAGTGTTTCTCACACACAAGTCGAACTCAATCGAATATTAGATTCAACTCTATAGATCATGCATAAAAAAATGTTTTTTTTTAACAGTATACTGCTCAATGTTTCACTCTTCGATTGATGATAAATATTGATTAATAAAGAAAAAAAATACAAAACGAAAAAATAAGCTTTTTAATAACTGTTTACATTTACCATCGAAGCATTCACCACCGTGATGATGCTTAGTTAATTTGTACTCATGTTATGGAATAGCGGATGGAAAGAAAAGAAAAAATTATAACTTTCATCGTGTGTCTAAATGTCGTAAAATGTTTTTTGACTATAAATTTTGTCATAAAAAGTAACAGTAACTTACTTGACTTTTCACAAATGAAAATTACTTCTTATAGAAGATCGATAGACAATTCGTCGTTGGTTTTACGGAGAATAAAACAGTATCTATAAAAAATAAGTATCTATTCTATTTTCGCCACTTTTTTTAACTTATTAATCATTCTTTGTTATTTATCTGATTTTTAGAAGCGAAAGTGTTTCTCTCACTTTCTCGCGTGCGCTGATTAGCTATCATTTTTTGTCAACATGTTGATAATAGATGGACGAATGTCACTTTGAATAAATCGCTAGTCTTAAAAACAACAATATTATCACTAACATTTTGTATTATAAATCAAGTTCTAATTTCGATAAGAATGCATACTATTAGCAGACCTATTTCGTCCTTGAATATTGTATATATGTTTCAAGAATATATAAGTATAAGCACTACTCAAAACTCATGCTCTTTCGCATAGAATGGCATTGAGAATAAATTTCTGTAAAACTGATACTTAGATCAGAACAAATAATTGACTGTTGCATACAGTTTGTCTATATACACTTACTTGTTTGATATATTCTGTCACTTTCGATCATCGCATGATTTCCTGATGAGATAGATATACAGTATCACGGAATGAATACTGCCTTTATTTGCAGAAAAAATATCCACCAAATAATATCACTGTACTGTTGATGACCAATGTGAATAGTAAACCAATTATCTAGAATTCTTCACAGCTTGAGTCAACAAACAACAAGGTTAATCAATGTTTGTACATTATAAAGTAAAAAACTGAGATTATGTATAAAATTGGACATATTATTGTTATTCCCTTCCCCTCTTCTTTATTGGACGTTGTCTCTCACATAATTGCACACAAATAACATTTATTGATATCAGACGAACGACAAATACCATACAATAAGTGACAAATATAACCACATTCATCATATGTAATTCGAACAAATGTAATAAGTTGCACCCTTGAAAAGTGAAATAAAATGGCAAGGAATAAAATTGTAGATATTTTGAAGTTATTGGAATAATAGGTATTGTTAACTCTCTATAACTGCAAATGGTATTTTGCGTCTCACCCATCGTTAATTTATCAATATATCATATTTTCATACATATCCATCTTTTTTCACATTCTCTTTCGACCATCTTAAAAATTATTGTTTTCATAGAATAAAAACAGATAGGGTAAAACCAATAGAAAACTGTAGAAACTTTTTTAATTCTAATTTATCGCTAGTAAAATTTTTAGAATGATCATTTCATTCGTTAAATATTGGTATATCATTGTCGACATTAATAAAAAAATCTTGAACAGTCATCCTTTGTCTGTCAAATTTCAATCCTTTGATCATAGATCTTCCAGTATTTTTTCATCATCAACAGCTTCGCCTGTGTTTCACAGTGGGCATCCAGGCGGATTTTTGCAAAAATTTGAAAATAGATTTTTTTGTATTAGCTAGGTGATAAAGACATTTCGAATGATGGGCTATTTATTGCCATAATAAGTTTCGTCACTACTGCTAAGATTTGTGGAAAAACACGGGAATGTGCGGTAAGATTATTTTAAAATAAAATTTAACAAATTTGAAGATAAAAAGTAAACAGGATGTGAAACTAGGAAGATCCGACTATCACCTACTGAAAAAAAACTTTTATGCTCTGGAGAAAAAAATTTAGTTTCCGAACTGACACCGTTTCTGTACACATGTGATCACTGTAATAACGAATCCCAAGACATCCCACATTTAAACTGGCTCAAACTTTCGCACAATGTTTTTCCGCACGATCTCACATCTCAAGCGGTATATAAAAAGTGTTACATATTGTTGACACTGTCACCGATTGTCAGGCTAAATCAATCCAGTTAATGGCATCTAATGCGATGATCTGTAATTGATCGGCTGTATGACCTGTTGTACATTTAGCTATAATATGTTTAACAAGATATTTTCGGTAATGAGTTTTGAATAAATGAATAACATTTTAGTCTAACGGTTGTACTTTCGATATTTTATTAGCAGGACAAAATTTTACTTTAATATTGGATAAATCAATAACAGATGGATGATACGAGACATTGCGTAAAAATAACAAAATATTTCGTTTTTTTATTTCTTAAATTAATTAATTAAATTATTCATGTTAATTAACCATTCACTAAACAAGTTCGCGTTCATCCATACGGTTTTATTTGCAGCCGTTGAACAAATAATTTATTAACATTTAGATCTTTTAATATATTTCGCGCGCTCACTTTAAAAACGTTACTTAGCTTTAGGGGTAGAAAAGTTGTCCACTACAGATACGCACTTTAGAGAGGCAAAAACACCCCGTCAAACCGAGCTTCTTTACTACTATAGCGAGGGTGCCCACATAGAGAGGTTTACTGTATTCATAACCTTGTTGACACACAGATGTGTAGCTAACTAAATCGTAGCTTGACCTTGTTCTTGTATATCTTGATAGTTAATGTATTATTTCTTGAATACACTTGTAAATACTCTATAATAGGTTATAAACATTTAGACAAACTGATTCATCGCACTGATTAATTTTGTGCCATCGGACATTAGAATAAATAATGGCAGTAACATAAACAACTAATAATCTGTAACTTTATCTGCTCGTCTAATGCACAGTCAGGCGGACATTTCGAGAAAAATCGAAAATGCTCATTTTCCAAATTCAAACGGTGAAGAATATACTTCGTTATATGAGCTACTTAATGGCATAAAAAGTTTTGTTCCAAGTGTTACAGAAACTGGGAAAATCCTCAGCCAAGAAATAGCCAGACAAAATACGGGCAAATAGTAAAAAGCTTTTCTTTTAGAATCGAACGGAAATAAACTACTTAGAGAAAAAAAGAATTTCCCGAATTAATTAACCCTTACCCTCATAAGGATATCTATCGGTTCTGCAGTAGCTTCTATTGAATCTATTGTGAATTCAGTATAGAATTCTGTATTTTGTTTATGATTTTCGGATCATTTTTGAACAAATACTTGACAGAGTTACCCAAGTTAAACCATCTGACGAAGACCCTTAAGCTAGGTCGAAATCTGAACCATGGTGTGCTGGACTCACCTTCACTCTCAATCCTGATTCGATGCATCTTGAGCTGGAAGCAACCTAAGTGGCTAGATTCCCAGCTCAAAGAAACCTGATTGGCTGAATTGCTCCCCTCAACAAACCTAGTTTTAGACTATTCGCTTGAATATCCGCTATCTTGCATCCGCCATCTTGCAAACATACAAACTAGATATGCACCGATTTCGGTTTCAAACCGAAGAACCGACACGAAAAAACCGATATTCGGTTTAAATCGACACCGAAAAACACGAACATTCAAGAAATTTTCACAGATGGTAGGATACTATGTAGTATCTATAGGCAAAAGATCATTGAAGTCGGCGTTGGACATCTGGAGCTCCTCTCATCAGTATTATTGTGAAATTTTGTGTCTCGATAGCTATATATAACTCGTTAAGTCAAGATGCAGATTTGCGTGTGCTTTTTTCTGGTTTTAGTTTTTCGATTGTGGGTTGACTGAAACAGGTACAAATAAAAGATGTTTCTTTGACAATAGTAAACAGATGTTATGTGCTCACTATTTATATCATTTTAAAAGCTTAGGTAAAAATGTTTGAGAGTTTTTCGGTGTCGGTTTAAATTAAACATTGGTTTCTTCGGTGTCGGCGGTGCATACCTAATACAAACGTACGCGAATTTATTTCATATGACCCATCCTACAGTCGAGGGGATATTTTTGTAATATTTCGGGTATGATATTTTTTTGTTCGTTTGTTAAGTTATAAATATCATAATTTTCGAACTTAGATCGTATTTTAGTTACAATCAACTCCATATATTCTTTGGAATTCTTCTGCATTATATTTTCGATTATCAAAAAAACATACATTCGACATTTAATATGAATTCAAAAAAAATAATTCATTGAAGATTATTTAATTGCTGAACAAAATTAGTATTTGGACGTATAGTTGCTCTTTTTGTTTTGACATGAGAAAAGGCTTGATCATAATTGATTTTATATTTATCCATTATGTAAGCTATTACTATAGAAGCACTTCTAGAAATACCAGAAACACAATGGACTAATATATTTGAATTATTTTTTTGACTTTCAGCAATAAAATCCAATGCTTCTTTAATGTAGTCTGATATATTTTGTTCTAATGAATCATCGATGTCTATTATTTTATAGATTATTTGATTGAAATTTTCTTTCATTCCTTTTCCTAATATTAATACATATCTGATATTAAGTTCAAATAATTTATTTACATCCACACCAGATTTTTGCGATCCTAAATATATGTTATCAATTATATAGTTTGACGGTTCATATTCAAGATTAGCATTGAATAAATTCAAATGTTTTATATTTGTTTGATAACAAAGTTCACATAAATTTATATTGTCGTAAATCTTGTTACTTTTCTTTTCACAAATAGTACAATTCATTGCTGATTCTTTAAAAATTTAATATTTTTCCATTTTGAATTGTTATTTGTGTAATAGCAAAATTATAATCTGTTTTTTTTTGGAGTGAATATTTGGAAGTTGAATGATTTGATTCTTGTTGATCTTCTGTTTCCTTACATGTGCAAAATCCAAAAAGAAATACGCAAAAGTAAATGTTGAATTTTTAATCTTTTTGCATGTCTTAAATCTACAACAAATAATGATTCATACCGATACATTTTTTTTTTGAAATTCTGTTGCAAACGTCAATGATGTCATATTCTGTAAATTTTATATCAAAGATCTCTTCAATCTGAATAAGTTTGGAAGCAAAAAACCATTTGATTTGTTAATCAGAGATCAAAAAAAAAGTTGTTTGAATCAACCAACTTGAATATTTTTCTTGTCGAGAATTTTTATCTGTGTTTTTTCGAGCAAATTAAATCAGAACTTCATTTCGACAATATACAGCTATCTGTTCTACGAAAACCTCGGTAGGTTGTTTGCGGACATACGAAACTTTTTCGTTTGTACGAAGCGCTGGAGGTTTCGTATGGAACCTATATTTTTTAATGTAGAAAATATTTCAGAGTGTATAATCATCACTGTTGAGTCCGAAATGATTTTTTCGAAAATTTAAATTAAACACAAATCACAAAAATTTAAAACGTTTATAAATACATTTATAAATCTCGACGCTATTTAGAAATTGATAGATGATTTATCAATCAATAATAAATATGTAAATCGGCATTTATAAATCAATTTATAAATCATGTATGGATTTATAAATCGGCTTCAGATTTATAACTTGACTGTTGATTTATAAATACCTCAAATATTTATAACTATTTTAAATTTTCGATCAAAAAATTTATGATTTATAAATTTCCATACATATGTCTTCGGTATAGTGAGTGCGCAAGAGTCCACAAAGCTTCAGACTGACTCAAGCTTTAAGAGAATGTTCCATTGTGTGCCGTACATCTATTATATTAGCGTTGAATAGTGTCGTCTTTCATGAACTTTGGTATAAGTTTTCTAGATAAAATCTAATTTTCTTATCCCAGGAAACTTTCTAACGAAAATTAATGATAAATTCGGCATCAGCGTAAAAAACTGCATTGAACAATGTATAATACGTTAAGTATAATCGATAAGTTTCGAATTGAAGAAATATCCATCGAAATTTTTTTTCATGGCCTGCAAAATCGATGTTTCTGAAAACGTTTTTTTCCCCCAAAGACATCAGATATGGATAGATAATGATAATTATTCATGCAAAAACAGTTAAGAAAAAAAATTCTGATGATCGCCTGCTATTAGTGAAATGCGCCCTGTGCCGTCATGAAGATGATGTCTTTGAGATAATTATATATGGAATATTCTTGACTGGGTGCTGCATGACTAAAAAGTATACCTTTACGTTACATATCCAACTGAACAAATGTTACAGACTTCTTAAGAGAAATGAATGTACCTAATTTTATTCTTTCCTACATCGAATAAATGAAAAAGTTCATCAGGCTTCTTACACTTTTAGAGAGGAAATATTTTATTTCATATATTCAAGTTTTCAATTTTTTCTAATAAGTTTAAAAAACTTCATACCGTTTTAGAGATGCAATCTGGACATTTTTTACTGTACAGTGGGACGTCCAACTTGGAAAACAGATTCTTTTCATCAGAGAACACATCTCGAACAACATTTCTCTTACTAGAATGTAGTTGAAGAATTCAGCTATCCAGATATGCCAATCCCTCTATTCATAGTTGTCGGAAAACATAAGCAATTAGATTCGTTTTACTTAATGAATATTTTGATCTGTCTAGAAAGTTGGGTTTTACTGATGTGGTTCTCGAATTAAAGTTTACAAGAGTTGTAAACTGGTGTTTTGTACACTGGAGATGTAGCAATATTTTAATTATGACTTCATCCTGACAGCTCGTGCTGCTCAGGAGATGTATGACAACAAACAAGTTTTAGATATATGTACGAATAATTTTGACTATCACTATACATAGTACAAAAGCATTATACAGATTTTAGCTGAAGTATGTGACGCAGTGTATTAATAAAATTTTAAAAAACGAACCAAAAATGTGCATTTTTATTTTCTGTCTGATGTAACTGCTATACCACCCACACTATTCTAATGATCGTCGTATTATGAAACAAGATCTGGGAAGATCAGTCTCTGTATAGCTGAAATGATTGCTTTTCTAGAGTACGGCCTGTCCACGTAACGCGTGATTCCGTCATGATTTTTATTGTTTTGCGAGTCAGTGAATTCTTGTGTATGGCATTCTCTTAATGTAATGTTTGAAGAGTATTTCTTTACTACAAAAAGCAGAGCTAAACTAAAAAGATTTCAACTGTAAAGACTAAGAGCTAAAGTGCAAACAAAAAAGAAAGCAACTTTTATCTGAACCGATCAACACTCTAATAATTTACACTGAAGTGCGCATAAACGCTCTGCATACATATCACAGAGAATCAGTTTTTTCCTTGATCATGCAACATAAAAATCGTCGCTTATTGAGAATTATTTTAATTACCGTTTGTGCGCGTATGCGTCATATCATAAATAGAATATGAATTTAATGTAAAAAAAGACACTGTTTTCAAAATATCTACCGAACCATCCCATGATCAAAACTGCGATTTCATGGTCCACAATCGCGATTGTGTACCATAGTTTTCACTCCAATCGCCATGAGCTGTGACGGATCGATTAGTCGATCAACCAAGAAAAAACCTCATGGGATATAGATCAGGTAAATTTTCGCCTGCACAAAGGGAACATCTGCATAATATAACAGACATAAAGTCCGAAGGACGCATAGCAGTCAGACAAAACCGTTGATAAAGAAGTATGCCTTACAAAATGCATTTCTTGATTGTAGACCGTTTTTAAAAGATCAATTTTACTAAAAGCATGACCCGGGCTCGAACTATAGCTAAAGCTATAAATGCGAGATAGGGTAAAGAAAGAAACAATGTTTTTATTCAATATAGATGACTTCAATTTTCATTAGAATGACTATACTGCATTTGTTCGCGTTGTATCTTTTTTTTTAAGCCACATATTTTGTGGCTTATTTCAGTTCACCGGTGAGAATACGCGAAAAGAAACTGATGACCTTTTTACAACGATGTCGGCTGATTTACCATATTAAGAGGAATAATACTGCAAATTCAGTTATAGTGTTCTCATATCTGAAAAGAAATACAAAGTGATTTTTTAAGTTATTATAGTTTTGTAGAGTCCTTAACTAATATCTTGATTTCAATTGAAAAAGCAATCTTTTTCCGATGCATAGATACCGGAAAATCTTTTAAACGATGTCAGCTGCTGACAGAAAAATTAGAAAAGAGGGCAGCAGTTTACAGTACATATTCTGACACTCTTAGCGAAAAATCTTATAGCTAATGTTTAAAACAACACACAGAGTCGTTCAATATCTTTTTTTAATTAGAAAATTTTGCTCTACATAGTAATACGAAAACATAACAAGCGAGACCTTTCCAAAATATCTTATCAAAATACTTACTTTTGAATATCTATCAGTTAAAAGATGAAAATTTTCTCGATTCAACTCTCCGTTTTTGAACTCTGTTATGACAAACACACATATTCCAGAAATCGATATGAGATAAATATCAGATACTTCTCATTCTACCGTATTTCTCACGTTTTCGAAATAACTGTACATCTACATTTGTTTAAGATCAACAAAAAAGTAGATAACGGGAAAAAAACGCGTTTTTCTTTTTTATAAATAAAAAGAATAGAACGAAACCGTGTCAATAGACAACCTCGCAAACAAAAGAAAGATGGGTATTTGACACATGCGAATATCAGCTTATAAGGAACAAATTCACTAACGATGTTTTCAAGTCTGTAAACAAGTTTTTATCAGTGTAGTTGTTAGGTTCTTGTGTATTAGTTTGGCAGTAAGTTATTAACTGTTCCTCCAGATTTCTCACTTTTTAAGTTACCGACTCAATAATTAAGGAGAGCTTAAGACCTATTCTTGTATCTTCACCACGAGCCAAAGTAAAAACGCACATTTTGTGATTGCTGTGTAATTCACATTCTTACAATGTATAACTTACAGTCTCTTACTTGTCATCTCCTCGCTTTTTGCATATCTTTTACTTTTAGCTAATGACTCATCTTAATTTTTTTTACTTTAATTGTATCATCACTTTTCAGCATTCCAGCACTTAACTAGTGTAGCTGTTTCATGTCCAATTTTTGGTCTTTAGATAACGTTAGAGGATCCGGAATATCAATAAAACCTAAAAATATCTATTTGCTAATACTGTAGAACTTACGATATCTCAACGAAGGAATTATGAGAAGGCTAACAGATGATTTTTTGCGTGGCATAAGGATCTTATAATTGTAAAGTCAGCAATATATCGAGATAAAACAGAATTAAAATTTTCCAGTATTCACCACAGTTATGGCAGTCTATCGGAATGTCATAATTCGTCGTGATATCAATGTTTATCATCATATTTATGAAGAGCACCGTGATAGAACATGTTTTGCAATATATGAAATAACAATTTTATGAACTTAAAACCCATATGTGTCTGCATTGTGGTAGAACCAGTGTTCACCACGATTTTATTTTTCTCGATAAAATCAGTGTTTCTTTTTGGGAAATGTATCGAAATTCACCTACTTTGACATAGAGTATCAAAATGTCTAGTATACTTGCTAGTTAATCTAAATAATAGAGCACACTCGATTTGACGATGACGGTAGGAACGTCTGTTTGATTTAAGTAAGTGAAGGAGATGGTAATGAGCAAAAAGTATCCAAAACACGTTCTAAGTTACTTAGTATTATATATAAACCTTGCGTCCGATGATTCATCGTCCATTACGGTGCAATCATCTATTCAAATATATCTCGATGAATAATAAATGACTCACCAATCGATGATAATTAAACGTGCACCACTCAAATTGTCTTTAATTGAGAGTGTTTTGGGCTATCTTAGACTGTTCCAAGCGTCTAATATGTCAAATACAACAGTCAACATAACCATAATGCTAGAAGAAACTTGTTCTGTCACGTGGATACAGAATTACACTTTTACGGTCATCTACGGTGCTCCAAAATAAAATTCCTCCTTACGCTTTCAAAGTGGAAAACTTGCTTAGGAAAGCCCACCGCTCCTCCATTGTGAGCTGCCTGTCGTATAGGAATATCGGAGTTTCATTAAAAAACTTTCATTAAAATGAAGTTCATTAAAATTTTAATTAAATTCTTGTGCCATCAGAAGCTCTAGGTCACAGCTATTTTGTACGAGACATTTTAATGAAAGTCACCCAGTCCGTCGTATAGCGATATGTAGCAATCAAGATACATCGTCTTATCATAGTATGGCATAATAGAAGGAATATATCACCTCATATTGCGAGACACTTATCGAAAATATACAGTATCGATTAGGGATGTTGCAAGTCTTGAGACCTTGCATCAAAGATCACATGTTTTCATTATTCAAAACTCCTACGCTCTGTGGAGCTTTTGTGTCAGACGTAACCAGTTTTCTCTGTTGTATCCGAAACTGGTGCGAGGACTGATCAAGATCAATAAAAAAGTATCGGGTTTGATAAAACTTGAGGAAAAAAAGCTTTACCAAGCCCGACGCGTTTTTATTTGATAATGAAGTTTTAAATAATGAAAACATGTGATCTTTGATGGTCTCAAGACTTGTAACATCCCTGGTATGGATAAATAGAAATGAAAATAATGGAGCTATAGTACTGGCCATCTTCGAAGGGGCGGTAGTCTAAAAAATAACTTTGTGAAATTATCGCCTATCGTTCTACATGCAAAAGCTTAGTGTGACTTGCTTAGAGACTGATGATTTCGTAGAGCTGAACTAACAAGAAGGTTCTATATATTGCCACACAATTCGAGGGTTGTTGCATTTGACCATCTCATTATGTTTCTCTGGTTTTTGGGAAAGAAGCCAATCTCTATTGAATCTGAAAAGAAGTAGTTTCTATGACATAATTCTATACATTTCTTTTTTTCTCAATCTATTTAGATTAGTAGTCACGGTACAACGATGTCACAAAATTTAGTTTACTATTCTCTATTATTTTGTTGTCTATTTTCTTTACTAAATGCAGATGCAACAGAATCTCTTAATTTACTTGTACGTTTAAAATCGTCAAATACAAATCGCTATTGTCTTCAAATGGTACTGTTACCAAAAATAATTACTGTAAAACAGTTCGGCTGGTATAATTTTTATTATGCACCAATAATAAATGGTTGTGATAAAACAAATATTTCATCAATATCTTTATTACCAATAACAAATAATACCATGTTAGTCGTTAAACATAATGCAAATTGTTCATTTGCCGAGCAATCGTACAATTTTCAGTTAATATTTGGAGATGAAATCAGCTTATTATATATAAGTGCTATTCCATATACAACTATTTCATCATTAACAACAAATAAAACGATTCCAGTAACAATTCCCGTTTTACTCATCAGACAATCTGAATTTCATGAATTAATTAAAAATAATATAACAAATAAAATTGAACAAGTTTCAATTGATTTTCCATTGCCTCAATTACGTTTTAATGTGGTGGTGATACTAATGTATATTTTAATTATTTTGGTGCTTTTTGCGGGTACTATGTGGGCAGGAGATGAATTTATTCAAAAAATTGGAAAACATGCCATTCATTATACGTTTAAACAAGAAAAATATTCATCAGTCAGTACAAAACAAACAACTAACAATGATTTTATCGGTATAGTTTTGAAATACATATTGACAACAAGATTAGTTTTTAATTTAAGCAGACTGTTGAAAAACAGAATTTGTTGAATGAAAAAGTTCTGGGATCGATTTTTGAGATTAAGAAGTGGTGAGTTGTAGTAGACTCACTTTCACCATGTTTTCATTATTAAGCTAAATCAAATATTAGTCTTATTTTTTATATTTAGAATCTTTAGAAACGAACCAACAGTCATCGTCAAATTTGGCATCGCAAGTAATTACTGACCAAACGGTATCTACTTCTCCCACTAATACTGCTTCATCACCATCTTCAACTACAATTATTTCCATAACATCACCATCTGAAAAAGTGAAAAAACCATCATCAGAAGACGATGATCAAGCCATTTTAACTATGCCCTATTGTACAATAGGAGTTTTATTAGTAATGGCAACTGTTTGGATATTATTAATTTGGAAATTTCCTAAAGTGATGGTCAAAGTTTTACAAAGTAATTATTTATATTTTGATCTTTTTAATATTTTATAAACAAATCTTTATCGTCTCTTTTTCTTTTAGTGTTGTTTTGTATTAGTGGTATAGTTTCATTGATGTCTTGTTTAAAACGTTTCAGTTATATAAGACGTTTTAGGTTTATTTTAAGACGTTTTAAAATTCAGTCTTGTCAAATTAAAAAACCATGTAAATTTCAAATTGATTCAATTAATTATTTTTCAATATTTTCACTTTTATTGAGTTTAATATTGGTGATCCTCTGGTATATTTATCGAAAACAAGAATGGTCATGGGTATTACAAGATATAATTGGTGTTGCATTATGTATTGTTGTTCTATCTATTTATCGTTTAGCAAATATGAAAGTGATTACATTGATTTTGTTACTATTTTTTTTCTATGATATATTTTTTGTATTTATTACACCTTATATTCCATTTTTCTCTGACTCACCTAAAACTACGACGACAACATTATTATCAACACAAACAACAATTAGTACAACACATACTAATCTAACTACAACATTAACAACTACATTATCACCATATTATGTACCAACAGCACAACCAGACAAAAAACATAATCCAAGTATTATGGAACAAGTAAATAGTTTTAATCTAAAAAATATCTAATTCTAATGTTAATTAATTATTTTAGGTTGCACTTGGACTTGGAAGTGGAGAAGAAGTTGTACCAATATTATTTAGTGTGCCAAAAATAGCAAAAAATCTTGATCCATGTATAAAAAGTTTTGATCAAAAAGTTGGCTTTGGTGATATTATTTTGCCAGGAATTTTAATAACGTATTGTAAATTATTCGATATAGCGAGCAAGAATCGTATTCATGTTTATTATATACAATCAATGATTGCCTATTCTGTCGGATATATATTTGTCATTATCGCCTTGACTTTTATGAATATGGCACAACCAGCTCTTCTCTATCTTGTTCCATGTTCTCTATTATCAACAATTGTTACCGGTCTCATTCGTCATGAATTTAAAGAATTATATTCAGGACAAAGAATTAAACAAATATTCAAAGAAATGGAGAATGACGATCAAGTATCGATTTGTTCTAAAACTGAAAATCAAACAACAAATGATGAAAATGGTCTAATAACTTCTACTACGAGATAACTTTTAGAATTAATTTTTATTTTTGACTCTTTTTTTTTTTTTTATTTTAGTCACTAAATTATGTGTTTTGGTACTGACTTTTTCTACAATTCCATTTTTGATATTTTACTATTTCACAAAAAAGAAAGCTATTAGAAGCTATTTTTTTATCGAAAATCTTTATTTTTTTATGACTTTGTACAATAAATATGATCACACTGATTCTTTCGTGATTAAGCAATTCAATATGAAAAATTATGAGCATCATCCATTGTTCCTATTACAAAGGTTTGTTTGTTGATATCTTTTCTGTGTTTCGTACCAATATTATAACGACTAATTCAAAAATGGTTGAAGTGATCCGACACCGTTTAGATGACACAGTGAGCGAATTAAACGAAATTCTACGGTTTAAACTGTCTCAAAAATTGAAAACATGCATGACATAAACATGTTTTTTTTTTTGTCAGTCTACACACCCGAACAGGAACGTGGCAATCAGAATGTTAAGTTCTAACCGCTTGTTAGTTAGTGGTAATAATTAATCAAAACTCGTTTGAATAGTAGAATGTTTAGAGCAGTGCTGAACAAAATCCTATTTTGGTTGCGCCGAACTCACTAAAAATCAAAACAATTCTTGTCAACGTCTGAGATGTATAGTAAAATTCCGTTTTATTATTAAAGTTATACACAGGCTTACATCATTGAAAAATACAATCACTGATTGTATTGTTTTATTCCATTGATCAGAGGCTCAGAACACCATCTCCGATTGAATTTTGATCATGTAAAACCCACGCAGTATGAGATTAGAAATAAATAACCGAGTAAATACAGTCCACAGAACTGTCTGCACAGCAAAATTTATAGACATTGACATGTATCATCGAGTGCACTATTATATTATTCAATAAACGAAAATTAAAGCTGATTTTAACTATGACTAATCTGTTGAAATTAGTGTTCGTTTTTTGATTCGTTCACCGACTAACTGATTACCAGTCTTGAATTGATAACTGCTATTATCATCGGTTTGTTGAGTAATGTGCATTGAACTCTTCAAATTTTGCTGATGTCTTGACATCTAGAAGTTTAGAAAAACAAAATAACACAGTATTACAGTGATACAACGCATGTAGAAAATTATAGATAAGCTTGAGTAGGGTGTTTTTAATCGAATATTTGTCCTTACTTAATGAGGGATTTAATTTAAATTTCGGTTTTAAAATATAATAATATCGTTTGTCCATCATTCGTGGCTTCTTGTCATTGATAGTCGGATATGTTCTTGTTACCACTGATGAACGAACGATACGGTTGGATCTGCCGTTATAATCAGTTATTGTCACAGTTACCCAGGTTAGTGAATCCTAATTGAACCGACCTTACAGGAATGTATGTGACCTTACAGGAACCTGTTGTAGGACCTTGTGAGATCGTATATGATCCTATAAAAATCGTTTAGTAGTCCAAGCGTCAAAAAAAATCTAGTATCGCCCGATTCATCTAAATTATTAGATTTTTACTCGATTGCAACTATTGGGTAACGACAGTGGAAATCTAGTGATCGGACGATTGCTAAATTTTTTCTAGTTGCAACTATCGATTTATCGCCCAATAATCGATCGATTTAACTATTGCTAGTTACACATGTAGATGCATCTAGTTAAAAGTCCCTTTTCCAACTAGTAATCTAGATGACAACTAGTCGTACCTCGCCCGATTACAGACAAAATGTATCTAGATTTTTCCCATAGGTGATGTTTGTTTGGGAGGATCAGATAGAAAATAATATATAATATTACGGTAAGAATTCTATATAATCCTACTATAGCATACTGTAGAATTTTATTTTAAACTGAGTATCTGTATAAGAATGTTGAGTTTTTTCTCGCCTACGTATAAAATATTATTATTCGTATAATAGACACCTGCTGTTAAACTTCATTAGAATGAAAATTAACAGAAGTATTCCACTAACTCGCTTACTCTTCATTGAAAAGAACTAAATCCAAAAGAAATACAGAGATGGAAGAAGCTGCAAATTCTGTCCCGAGATCTTTTTAGCTGTGAATTATATAAAGTATAGTGATCGATAACTAAACATGCCTTTTAGCTTTTACTGCTTTTAATTCTTTACTGCCTTTAATCTTTGAGAGCTGTCGTACTTGGTGTGTTTCATACAGGAAAGGCAATGAAAACGCCTAACAGGAATAACAAAGTAAAAGAAGAGGAAGATGGACAGGTCAGATATCCAGAAAGATGTAAGTATAGCATTGAACGCTGGATTTTGGAAATGCGACACAGATAGGCTGTTATCTAAGTCAAGATCTCGGGACAAATTCTGTGCAATCCCCCAAAATGGATACCTACATACAGAGAGCAACTTCTAATGTCAGCAATGATATTACAGTTTTGAATAAAATCCTGTATTGGGTAAGTCTAAAGCGATAACTGCATTAGCATACTATTGACGTGGACGTAACCCAGAATATATTCATTTTTTATTTTTTGTTTTGAAACTGTACGTATGTAAGTCTAGGTAATATTGCTCGGATGCCAAAATAGAGAGTCTTATCAGTTATCAAAGAGATTACAGTTATATTCGTAGCTGAATTCGGACGATCTGTCTGTTATAAATCAAATGCCTTTTATTTCTGACGTAGATTTCTTTTACTGCATCTCAGCTTTTTTCTCCTTCTTCCCATATGGGAATTTAAGTTGTAAAAATCTATCAGAACAAAAAAGTCTATGCAAATATAGTATTTTACATTCGTTTAGAAATAAGGTTGTGGATACTACTCGAAGTATAAACTCGAGGCATATGTTTAGAGCAAAATGTGTTCAGGAAAGTCAGTAGTATAACTGACGAAAAAACGGAGCCTTAGAGACGAGCTTTTCGTAGTTTTTCTCTAGTGTATTACGAAGCACGTTACTAGAAGCGGCTAATCAGCGTAAAATTTGATTTGTGAAGGTCGACAATTCGGATTCAGTTCTTTTTAACCATTTATAGACTAAGCACATGGTTGGAAATACATTTCTGGTAGCAGCCTGCTCAACCTGCAAATGAGAATTCCGATTTTTCGAAAAGTATAATAAAGATTCTTCCGTTTTTTCATAGTTTACATTTCTTAAGATGTCTGTTATCTCTCCGCACTCAGTCTAGCTTCATGGGACCTATAAGAATGACTGCTGCTTCTGTGGAAAAAAGCCAAATTTACGCAAATCCAAAGGTTGACAGGCTATTACCAGAAATGTATTTCAAACCATGTGCTTGCGAGGAAAGGTCCCCAAGTGCCACCTAGGATTTTCCTTGAAACATACTTGATTATGGGCAAAATTTGATGTTGATCACAAATTTGATATACGTTCATCCTCATACGTTCCTTCAGAATCTCGGTTCAAAGTCGGTGTCTCCAGAAACCTATAGTGAAAGTTCGGCTGAACAAATTCTAATAGTGCCAGATTGTAGAGAATATCAAGTTACCCCTGCGGACAGTAGAACTTTGTATAGAAAACAGCGAGTTGCACTTTGCCTGTGAAACTCTTCTCCATGGAATTCTAAAATTTCATTTTTTGTCTGGAAGGATGTTCTTTACCACAAACGACGCACGTCGATAGAGTATATCTAAATATAATGTGAAAAAAAGATGTTGTTTGAAGACACATTTCTAGTGTCAACGTTTGCTGAGTAGTCGCTATATATGTTAGTCTTTTATTTGTTAAAAATTTTCAAGCAATAGTGCGAAGTTCATTGTCAGAACAGAATTATTCGGTTATGTGAAATGGATTGATACACAACACTCAAAAGCTTATTTGAAGAATCACTATACTCAAAATTGAGTTGGAACGACAAATATTCTCTGATACATGCATTCGTTCGAAAATACTAATTATTGTTTGAATTGTCTCTCTATTTCGTTTACATGATTTTTAATGTCAAATCGCTTGTATAATAAAATGAGAAAGATGATATGTGGAGTGGTAAGTGTGTGTCTCAGTCATTTTCTTCTTTCTTTTCTTAAAGAAATAAGCGTTTTTCTTTTTTTTTCTTTCTTTTTTTTCAAGTTTTATATACTATTATAGTAGTACGTAGCGCATATTTATTCTTTGGTTAGAAAGTATATATTTTTTTACAGGTAGAGAGTATAACTTATTTTTGACAAAACTATATATATACATCGGATAGACATCTCATCATACCTTTACTGCAGCAATTTTTTGTAGAAAATAGTACGATTTTATTGTCGTCGAATACTACCGTTACTTTTGTACATTTCTTCTTTTTCTTATACATGCACATTTACATTATTATTACTCTAAGGTATCGTTTTTCTCTCCTCTTTATGTTCTTACCAAGCAAATATTTGACCATCACTCGAACACCCAAAAAAATAGATGTATATAGAACGACGAAATAGAAGAAAAAATGAAAAAGAAAAAGAAAGAAACCCCTGATTTGACTGGCAATTTGAAAAAAAGACGATTTAAGTATTCAATGATAGGTGAGATGACAAAAATTTTTTACTTTTACTGCAGAACTGTCGGAAGAAAATTAGAAGTAACCATTCCTTTTACTAGAATCATAGTGTCCAGGAAAAACAGAATTAGTGATGAATCTAGAAGGACACGTTCAACTCTTTCTTGAAACGAAAATTTTCGTTTTTTGCTGATAAATTGTCCGCATTTCTCCGCCAAAGCGCATTAAAAAGTCTCTGAATTCACCACTGAAAGGAATTCTGTGCTTACCGAGTTTGCAAGTACCGGAAAGTGTTCCTAATTCAATGTCGTTGGCATTATATGATCCTTTTTTGATCATGTTAAGTATTGATTTGCGTCCATGGCAAAGCGAAAACTCTTGTACTTTTCAAATTAAACCAACAAATACTCTTACATGTGATTTAGGAAACAACTTCTTATAAACCTTTAAATGCATTTACTTTTTGCAAAAATACGTTTTTATCACAGATATATTGAATTGTTTTTATTGTTTGAAAATACTCACTCTCTTAAAGCTTGGCACGATCATTTTCGAGATAGTTCATTTTTATGAGAGCAAACTGACTTTTTTTGACTACTTTTCGACAATTAAGGTTCAAGATCACCAAGTTGTCAGATGGTCTGTGACTCGTCGAATTTACTTCTTAGTATACTAACCTCATCTGTGAGGTACACATTGTATCCATTTTGCCCTTAGCATAATGAGTCATTTGCTCGACATACTCAATATTCTCTTTCATCTACTATTCACTACTAACGACGTCAATAACGAGAAAAAGAACAAAAATACTCATAATAATTGGCTGTACAATATGAAGACTCTCTTCTGAAATTTGCAATGTTTCGTTTTGTCTCGAAGACAAAAAACTTTTTTTATTGTTCTGCACGTCTTTTGATTACGTATGAATCGAACATATGTGTGAGATATTATGTTCTAGTCCTGTTTGAGTTTCTTTCTCAGCTGCAGAACTCAGGAAAAAAACTGAATTGTTTTTCTTTATCGAATATTATATTTACTCATGACATTGTTCGTTCTCTTGTCTTTTTTTTAAAAGGAAAACGAAAAGTTTCAGTCAAAATTTGAGGTTTCTTTCTTACGTCTGCATCGTCATAAACACACACACACACAATCTTCTTTCAAATTTGTTCTTCTGTGACAGAAGTGAGAATAGATATGTATAGCCGTGTATCTTCGCTTCGTTTCGTTTTTCGACGTGTTTTTTTTTGTTACGTTATTTTATTCTTATTTTTTCTTAATATTTTTCTTCGTTCTTTTTCTGGACGTCCCGTTGGACTTTTATCCTTAACCGACGAAAAAAAAACTACTTTCAGACACAGTAATAATAACGACAACAACAACAAGACAAAAAATTCAATCAAAGAATAGCAACAACGAAAAAAACAATTGAGTCTATTTAAAATTTAATCTCTCTCTCTCTTTCTCGTTTTCTCTCTCGTATTGTGTATAAGCGAAACAGTGAGTTCTTTCTTTTGTTGTTAGTTTTTACTCTTTTTAAAATGAAAGGAGCTACTTAACATGTGTGTCTATTTGATGAGTAGTAGTACTACTGCTATAATGTGTCACTCTATAGTAAAATTAGAACAATATACACATAGACACGCATAATAGAGAGTAAAGTGTCAAGTGGATACATTCTGAATAAAAGACGAATTAATCCAATTATGAGAACGCGATCGGCATGTGTATGTATAAGGACCAATAACGAAGACAAAGAAGAGCAGAAAATGTTATACTTGTTTGAGCTAGAAAAAATTAGAACAATGAGTTTTTCATGCTAAACACAACGGTAAGAGAAAGCATGACTCGTTTCCTTTCAAGTACAAGAAAAAGCGATTTTGAATTATACAGAGAACGAGTCATATGACTCCAGCTGTTTTTTTAGTTCTAAGACTAGTGTATCTTCCTTAGACAGCTACACCGACCATAAGTTTAGGACACACATGTCAAATTCCACATAAACTCTTCTTGTTTTATTGTCAACGAAGATATCATTCTATAATATTTCACACTTTTATTCAAAAACAATTTAGCTAAACTATATTAAATTTTTGTTCAACGGTTCATCATATTCACGTCGGAAATTGAATGACTATGACTCGTACATAGTCAAAGGAGGTTGACAAATCTTTATGCTCAAGTTCATTGGGAACTCGCTAAATATTAGACCTACAAAACACTTGTTAAAACGTTAATACCACTTGAATTTATTAAAATATGAGCTATGTCCTGACGTTTTGTGGTATTGACATTTTTCAAATGAGAATCTTTATACGTCCTTTCGTTACATAAATAACACGGTCTTGTTTTGAGTTTTCATACAATTTAAAGATGTGCACTTTTGCCAGTGAAATGTTAACGTTTTGAAACGACATTTTTTTTTCGAATAAAAAACAATCTATCGATTATTTTACTTATTCGTTTTTGTTCATTAATTTTATAGGCAACTTCACAATGTTAAATACACAGGTATGATTTTTTTCCATAGTGTCAATCAAACGATGGAAATAGCAAAAAAATTAATCGAAATAGGCGACCGGAGACACTAAGCGCGAATGTTCGCAGTCAACTAGAAATATTTTGTTGACTAGAGCACTTCGTGCTTGAGGAAAACCGGCACTTCGTAGATATTGTATAGAATAGAAAAGGTAACGTGAATTACTCTATATTCTAATTAATTACTGATCTGATTTCAGTACTTTAATAGTAAAATACTGTACTACTTTCTTTTGTTTGTTTTGTCATTTTGCATATTGACCAAAAATGCTGATATTATGAATATGTATGCAAGTTCAAAGCTTATTTTTGAACATTAATTCCATCACAAGATTTTTAGGATGAAAATATATTCTTTCACGCTTTTATATTAAATTGCAAACTACTTTTATTCTAACAGAATATTTAGTCCTAACATGGAGTATTGAAAAAACCTGTTTTTAATATTTTGTCCCTTATAACTTCTTATTATATAGTATAATGAGTACGCGATACAATCATATGTGAAAAAACAAACATCTAAAAGACATAGGACTTTCTTAGATCTTTTCCCTCATTAACCAGATAATACTTTTATCTATTAGGAAGATCACCATTATAGACGTAGGATTCTAAATAGCATATTTTCATAGCTTAATTAGATAACAATGAAAATTATTTTATTTTTTTCTATTTACAATAAGATCTACCACATCTTTTACCGTGCCAGCACTAGGCCATAATGAGTTCAAAAGTGAAATAGTTTCACGCTTAAATTCTATTAAACGTCGTTTTACACCATCAACACCTAATATTGACACATACGTCACTGTATTATTTCTTTCATCGAGTTGTTGTGGTTTACCAATATCTTCACCCTCAATATCTAAGACATCATCTTTCATTTGGAACAAGATTCCTAATAAACGTCCTAAATCTCTAATGCGTTGTAGTTCGTCCTCACTTGTATTTTTAGATGCGAGTATAGCCGGTGTAATTAATACAACTTCAATAGCTTTACCCGTTTTTAACCAAGCAATTCGATCTAGTTCCTCGAGCATAGCACTATTGTCGTCAGCATTGACTGTTGTTGTTGTTGATATTAAGCCGACACGTGCTGCCCTTAAATCCATCATTTGTCCAACGCATAGTTCATGCATTGATAGTGATATTTCACTAACAACTCGATTAACTCTATCAGCAGGAAAACCATTTTTAACTAAATCATGATTAACCAGACTCATACTGAAAGCAATGAGGTCAACAGCAGCCAATTGTGCACGTCCTTCACATAATGTGTTTGGAATATCATCATCAATTACTGTTTTGTGCAATGTAGGTCGTCCACGTCTTAGATCACTGTTGTCTTGAGCAGGAAGATCATCTAAGATGAGACTCGACGTATGGAGATATTCAATACCACATGCCAGAGGTAATATTTTCGTTACGTCAATATTATATTGATCGGCCGCCATGAACATTAATAGAGGACGCAATCGCTTGCCACCTGCCTTCAAGCTGTAATTCATTGCAGTAATAAGTAAATTTTCATCATGTGTACATGTTTTTACTTGATTGATATTTGTTTCACGAAACGAGTGAATGTTTAAATTATCTTCAATTTGTTTCAAATGATCACTAATATATGTTTCAAGTTTTCGATTTGTACGTGCATATTTAACACTATACTTATTGATAGAACGAAAAAATGATTTTTCCGGATCAGTAACATTGGAAAATTTTGTTCTTAAATGTGACCAACAGTAGTTTTCTAATTCACTGTTATCATAACAGAAAATATGTAAAAATTCGTGTAATGAACTTTCTCCTGTACTCAATTCAATTGAACGCAAGGTACGCAGGATACGTCGACCCAGAAATGCGCCCATTGTAAGCTCTTTGTTACTGGTGGTATATAAGTCTTCACATAAGTATAAAAAAGCATAAAATGGATTTTGTACTGTAGTAGTTGTCGCTATTGATTTTCCACAACGTATCAATTCAGCATAATGCGTGAAGGATGTTACAGATTTTGACTTTAAATCATCATAAAAATCACGGCAATCATCCTAAGAAAGAGAAAACATGAGAATCTATTAGTTGTATGTATTAGGGAAAAAAGAGACATGACGATACGCTTACTGTTAATTGACCAAGAAATGGCATTAACCATAGGCGTTCACTTTCTTCTCTGGCTGATTTGACATCAGCCATGTGTGTGGTACATGTGTACGTAAAATGAGACTTCATAACAGCACCTATATGTAAAACGATATTTCTAGCTTACAAACATTGCAGACAATAAATAAGGCATAAATAAGACTTACCTAAAAACAGTTGTTGATCCGAATATACCTGTCCTGCTGTTTCTTTTTTATCCGATCGTTGTGATCTTAATAGTAATGCTAGATCATTGAATGTATCTAATGTAACATTGTTTACATGTGTCAATTCTAGTAGACAATCAAACGTTTCTAAAAGAAACGGTGTCATTGTTGTTTTCGGTATTTTAGTTCGATCATAATCTTCTCCACATAAAAATTTTTCCATTATAAGTAACCATTTATCAACAACATCTTGTATTGTTTCTTGTTGACTATCTGTAGTATTTTCTAAGATTGATTGATACTGTTTTAATATGTCAGTATTTTTAATTTCATCTTGTAAACTATCAACACAAGCATAAGCAATACCAAAATAATAGCCCATTTGTAATGCTTGAAATACTTTCGTGTCTATTTCGGTTTGTGATAAGATAGTAGTGTTATCTGTCATTTTTTCAGCAAAATTATACAAACGAGCAATACCAATACCAATAGTTGTACGTAACAGACGAGTAAATGCACCAACTTCTGTTAAATAAATTGGAAATATTCTTAAAGCCTCATTCCATTTTTCAAATAACCATGTCCATTGATCGATATTTGTATCGGGTGAAAATATCGCATTCATGTTGATTTTTTGTATTTTTTGAATAAAAAATAAATCACTAATATTAGACGATGTTAAATTATCTTCACTTGTATGAATATAGTAATATATTAATGCAACAGATTTAATATACAGATGAATCATATGAGTAAAATTTTCATTTATTTCTCGTGTTTTATTATCTCCAAATTGTTTTCCAAAACGTAATAACATAAAATCATCAGCCGTATTTTTTAAATTTAGTTCATATGCTTGTTTTGTTTTATAAATTATTGATAGTTTTGTCAATATATGACTGTCATGATTAACAGCAGCTTGAATTTCAGAATTAGACGGACGAGATTGCATTTGATCTAAACCTAATTCAATCATTTCTTCTAATAAATCCAAATCTGGTTTTGAACGTTGTTTATAATTGTTTAATAATTTTTTTAAATATTCATTTCCGTTTGCTTCTGCTTGTGCATATTCAACATTTAAGTCAAATGGTTCTTTTCTAATTTTTGAAATTGATGTTTCATTTTTTTTCGGTGTTAAAGTTTCGTTAACATATTTATAATATTGTTTTAATAATTCATCATTATCCTCACTACCACCTAATCGTAATTGTTTTGCTCGTTGAATTTGCATTGTACGCCATTTACTTGCTTTTAATTGTTTTTGAAATAATTCGATGTGATCATTGGTATTGTTATTATCACTATTTTGGTAATATTTTGATGATAATAATGCTTTAATTTGTTGTATATATTGATCGAAACGAATAATAATTTGATTTATCCATTGTTCAATGATATCTTCGGATATAGAGTGATCTTCAGATAAACGATGAGCTTTCTCTAATAAACGTCGTTTGATATGATGGGAATTTTTTATTTGCCATAAACGTGATTTTAACGTATATTGTTCAAGTTTTTTGTAAACATAATTTTCTACCTCTTGTCGTTTTCGATCAAGCATTATGTTTTTTAAACGATTATTATTATTATTATTATTATTATTATTATTATTATTATTATTATTATTTGTGTTTGCGTTAATGGTTTTTGGTGTTACTGGTGGTGTTTGACGATGAGACTTTTGTAAAAAAGCGGGTTGAACACGATGACGGTGAATAAACGTCCGTCTAACATGACCTAGAGATTTTCACAAACATAAACAAAGTAACTTATACACAACATCAATAGATTCTCTCGCTACTTTTATCAAATTACACTTGTTCATTTAACCTTAGATATATGCTTTAATTGACCAGTACCGTCAAGCAAATTTCAATACTAACCATTATACTTGAAGAATTTTGAAAAAATGCCAGCGTAAAGAAATACATAAAAAAGTTTTACTCATTCAAATAAATTACTTTGCATACTACATTAGGGAGTAGATGTACTATTTTGTTGTCTAAGAGTAGATATGTAGAAGGTCTCTGCTCTCATTTGTGGAATTCATGGGAAGAGGATGTAAAGAAAATGAGTGTGAATGAGATGATTTCTCAGTTAGTCGAAGCAGTTTCATGAGAAATGAAGAATTCTACAATAAAAATCTTTTCAAAATTCTTTAATTCGTTCACTATGCCACCCAAACGGTACTGAGCCTTCTGTCGTTAACCTTTTGAGAACAAACCCGTATATACACGTTTTCGAAATTCGCTTTCAATAAAGGTCATGTGCGTGACTTGTTCTTTTGTTTAAATTCCAATGCAGTATGTATGTATTTGTTCATTTCAAATATACAAGTTGGTCAGTATTTGTGTTCCTGCAGAAAAAATTTTGCATATTAATATCGGTTTTGCTTTTTGCTATGTATTTATTTTCTTTTTGTGATATGCATTATTCAAAAACATGATAAAATATAAACACCTATTACCGTTTTAAAAAAGAAAGGCAGCTGAGTAGATTACCGAATCTAACCATGGTAAACTTTGCATGGAAGTCTAGTTTCTGCATACGCTTACGTCCCCCGATGTTCTCTATCCAACGGTGAAAATCGTATGTCTCTATCACTTTTCGTTCAAATGTGATAAACATTCTGCCGAGCCGCCTTGTTTTCAGAAAAGGATAATACTCTTCATGAACAGATCGTACAAAAACCTTTTCTTGTACATCAATCAATAATCTCAATTCTCAAAGTTGGCGGTAAGATGAGTTGATAATCCTATGATGAGTAGTATAAGTGGAGGATCAACAAAAGAACTAACCTTCAAAAACATTGTACAAACAAATGGCATTTTCCTATTAATTGGTGCACACGAAAACACGTAACGTGGTCTCAGAGGTAACGGTACATGTTCAATA
>CAJNOQ010001100.1:0-35891 GCA_905250885.1 Didymodactylos carnosus | reverse complement strand
GCGCACCGCGGCACGCCCAAAAACCCGTTTATCCCCCCTGACGGCAACATGCTGGGACGGTCGGCCTTGTGTAGATTGAAAGAGAAAACATTTCTCTATCGCGTGGTGATATTACAAGTTAAAAGTTAGTGGGAAATGTCTTCAGAATATCGATTTCAAAATGTCTACCAAGCACTCACCTGATTGGTCGATTGCGGGACCAATCAAATTTTTCACACATTTACGTCTCCCGGTCTTCTCTTTCAAATGGTGAAAACCGCAGGTCGCTAGCTATCTTCGTTAAAAAGTTATAAGCATTCTGCCGGATAGCCTTCTTTTAAAATTTCGATAATAGTTTTTTTTTAGTATTCTAAAGTTTTTACATAAGATAATGAAAATCCATAAAATAAAGAATCTACATAAAACTGGAAATCAAAAATTACACTCAACAAAAGGTGTATGTAACATTTTTTTTCTATGTCAGCTTGTTTACCTTCGTCTGTATTTGTATTTGTTTATTCCATCAAAATTCCATTCATTAGATATTTTTAGTAAAAAAAGCATTTCTCAAATTGTTAAGAAAGAATGAAAAGGTAAAAAGAAAAGAATTTTTCGATTACACAGCATGATATTTCTTCATTTTATGCTAAAAAGAAACCAGAGTAATAATCGGTTATTGTCGTGTATGTTTTGATTACGTATATAAAATTCTAACCAACTTCAAGCAAATAACTTCTGTTTTTTTTCGCCTCATGAAAAATAGTGCAAATTGTTTATTTATAACTGTCTTTTCTCTGAGAATATAGAATAAAAAAATCTAAAACAGCTTATCTCTCAATTCATTTTTTTTGTATGATCTATGGGCAAAAAGTAATTATCCTAATGATCTTACTTGTTTCAAGAACTAGAAAATATTGTCAAATATGTTCAAAACTACTCAATTGTCATGAACAAGATTGCAATATTTAATTTTTATTACTACGAAGAAGTAACTTTGAGAAAGTATCAATCAAATGAAAAAATCAAGTACTTAAAAAAACTAAACTTAGCTCTAGATAAAAGACAAGTACTAACTTTTATTATACAAGTGAAATACCCAGGTATATGCACTTGTTGATCAAGACATAATGCGCTGAAAAGAAATTTTCAGGTCACCTTTAAAATGTTTACGAGAATATAATTCAAAAAGAATAAAAAAAGTTTTTATGAGAACAGAGAAAGATGTTAGCAACGTTAAAAACACAGTAAGGTAAAAAATGGAGTCATTCTGTATATTTAAGGACGAAGAAGATAAAAAAAAGACTTTCTTTTTATTCTTTCACAGTGGAAAGAATAAGCTCAAACTCCAACTTGTTTTCCAGACGAAATTGACGTATAGAAATATTACTGATAATTAGGAGATAATCGTTGACACTTGTTTTACATACGATCCTTTACACGTGACATTCTTTCCGATTCAGAAGAACGTGAAATTAACGATGAAATTTTGAAAATATTTACTTTAATTCAAACAGTTCCTTCCCATAAAAAAACATTCAGTTTTAAATGATTATAAAAAATTAGACTTGTCGAAGGATTATTTGGTCATAATAAACTAATTTGTCACATTTACGTCTGTTGATTTGATACACACTAATAATAAATATGATCAAATAGACTTTTTGGATAGATGCTTTGAAATGGTGGAGAATTCCACGATATTGTCGTTTACAATCAACTTTGTTTTTCTGATGCCAGTTTAAGTTTATGTATTGTAAGAGTTTTGGCCTATTGTTCATATTCTCAAATTACAATTCCTCAATCTAAACGATCAAATAAGACCATAATCCATAAATACGTAAAATATTAAACTATTCAATTTTTAATATTTCTGCGCTTTAAAAGTTCATTGTGGACAACTGCGTATATCGAACCATCGGTCCAAAAAGTTTATTTGATCGCATTTACCATAGGATGACTAACTATTACCTCAAAACATTCCAATGTTTTCAGCCAAGTTTGTCACCATAAATGTCTAAGAAAATAGACGCATCTCTATCAGTTGCTGCACATAGTACATATTTTTGTGGGAAAATTAGAGAGAGTATGAATTGATGTCAAATAAAGTTACGGTGCTGATGAAAAGCTCTCATATTCTGGAATCAAAAATTTCCTTATAATTAAAAGCATGTGATTGATTTTGTCCTTAAGAGGCGGATGATAGAGTAGAAGACTGCTGTTTACAATGTATGGACAATGCTCTTTTTGAAAATGAGTAATGTTAGTTCCTCGTAGACACACTTCCAAAGAGACGAATGCGATATGCGACAGATATTAACCCTTTACATATTAATTCAAAAGTTCAATTTGTCTTGCCATTTCACCTAGGTAGCTAGATCCTACTGACAGCACAAATGTGTTTCTACTACTTTCTCGCTTCAGTATTAACTAGTAATGTGGTACTAATACACTTTAACCGTAGTACTACCAAGGGGGTCATTTTTTACCCCATCAGTGATTCAGTTGAACAATACAATTGAAATATTTATTGTTTCATATTTTTTACACACAGAATGTTTGATGAGACTGTGGCTGTGGGTTAGGATGCGGATGAGTATGAAGTGCATGTGGGCGAAGAGGATGAGTTAAGACGAAGAAGCAATGATGGATTTGGGCTTTGGATGGAAGGGAGAATGGTTTTAAGATTAGAGGGACCATTTTGAGATAGGACGGATGAAAATATAGAAACTCATTGGAGGAGCTCATTCAGAGTCGTATAAAATGCAAAAAAGGGCATGGTAGTACTAGGGTTAAGAACACCCTTTCACTATTTTGGTGAACTAGAGTGAACTGAGAGTGAATTGAATGCCTGCAAGTATAATAGTACTCATTTGACCTCTTTCGCTTTAAAAGATTGTTGCTTTTCTATTTGAGCTCATCTTTTTTTTGATTTTTTTTCTCAATTCTACAGTAGCCACCATATTGAATATACAATACGACAAAATTAGAACCAATGAACAACGACAGTTCTATGATGGTGAAATAGTGACAGCAGAGACATGATGACTAGTTATAAACGATCAAGCAATACATAACTACTTTGTGCATTTAATGAAATATTAAGACCATGTTATTTGTTTAACATCAGTTAATGTTCGAAATAACACCCTATGTGCAATAGCATCATATGTGCAACACACCGAAAGTTCCAAAATGTTAAGCACGTTCTCAGGAGAACTTTAAAAAAATCGTTTTTTCCGAAAAGTAGGCCGTTGTTGTAAACGATACTATCCCATAAAATCATGTCATCACACGATAACAAGATACGCATTCGCAGCGTCTTTTCAAGTTCTATCCGATGAACTGGTAAAAGAACATCTAATGTTAGAAAACAACAACTTTTAAAGGCGATTTCCCTCGTTTTTCACTAGCCTGAGTACGTGCAGCAACATCCCATGGAATTGAAGGACGTGGAATGATATATATTTGAATGTACTCGGCGTGAGCTACTAGAAAAACAGTTTTTGACTTTTTCCAAGCACTTTTGAAACAGACGAAAAATCCTGTGGTATTTTTACAGGCAAAACACTTAGAAGAATTAGTTTAATAATTAGTTCATTTTCTAAATATGCTTGGGTAAAGTCCAAAGCCTGCTTTTCTAATAGCCAACTCGAGTATATGCGAAACATTTGTCATCCCATGTCCTGTAATCCCTATGGAATGGTGCGGCACATACTCAAACTTTGAAAAACGAGGGAAATTGCCTTTAAAAGTTGTTGTTTTCTAACATTACACGTTCTTTTACCACTTCATCGGATACCTGTCTGATCGTCGGTAGTGAGCGGATCCATCCACCTATAGCTCTTTCTCTTCTCTCTTTTCTTTTCTGTCCTTCTGCTGCTCTGATTTATTTCTCGATGTTTTCAGTATAAATACGACGCTGTAGAACATGAAACATGAGATTTCTTTTCTACAAGTTTTCGCAGTAAATAGTGTGAGTCATCGAAAGTCACTGCCGTTCGAAGACGTATGACTCAGTCAGTCACACACGCCTTGGGCTAGTGCCAGGAACTGATTCAAAAAATAAACAGTAAACGAGAAGAAAGATGTTGATGGCTAAATGTTAGCTTTTAATGCTTACCCGTGAGTCCGATGCTTTCCGACGCTATGCTGACAGTCAGATCCTTTGCATACAATTTCCGATCTGAATCCGCGCAATGGGATTCCGATTCATTCCACTACGGATCCGGACGGATTTTGTCGGAATCCGATCGGATCCTGGGTCAGGAATGAACGATCTGGGTAGAGCTTGAAAGGATGCTGCGAATTCGTACCTTGTCATCGTGTGTTGACATGATTTATGGAGTAGTATCGTCCTAGTGAATGTACTTGCATGCAGGTACTTGGTCAAGTACCTTCACAAGTTTTGTCCAACGTTCTTGCGCTTTTTTGCAAGTAAACCAAGTACTTGTCAACAATATCAAGTACTTGAATTACTTTATCTTCTTCTCAAGTCATTTGCCACGTACTTGCCCAAATAACACGTGCCCAGGTAACACGTGCCCAAGTAACACGTGCCCAAGTAAGTGTTTCCCAAAAATTGATGGAAAGGCCCACAAAAGGTGAGTTCTTCTGGCATCTCAGCAGGTCTAGAAGACCACGACGCCATTGTTTCAAAATCTTTTAAACGTGATGTTCGTCATCAGGAGCTCGAGTTATACTAGTCCTATTACTCTTGAATCATTGAGACAAAGTCGATGTAAACGTGGTACGATTTCAAAAGAATAACGCTGCTGCCGAAAATATTAGCCATGGAGCTATAGTACACAGTATATGACAGACACAACGAAGAATTCTTCAGACACGTCTAGTTGAATTGTTGCTGCTTTAAGACTGGTCTCAATGCAAGATAGGAGGATATGCAAATTGTTTGAAATGAGCTCTACTATTTATAGAAAAACGCTCCTAGGAAATAATTTGGCAACGATTTCTCGCATATCCCGCTGAACTATTGCATGTATTGTGTGCAATTTCATGCCATTTTAATCACATTTGCAATCTTTTTATTGCTCCAAAATCTCTACAAATTACTGGGTAAAATAACATTAAGTACGGGATTCCATTTAATTATAGACTTTTTAACATCTTATTATTATTTAAATCATTTGTTAGCCAAACTCTCAAAACGCAAGTGCCCCACTAGCTAAAAAGGACACTTTGATGGACGATGAATGGGTACTTCAAGCAGAAAAATGCGGCCCATCGTGAAAAGTGTCTCACTATGGATCATGTAAAGTGCCCCATTCATCGCCTAAGGAACACTTGTTTTTCGCAGTGTAATTATATACATCCATATTAGTTTTTAAGTTATGCATAGTAACAAAAAATTTTATATTTTGGAATTTTATTGTTGTCGGCCTATATTCGACAGTATTTGCGGACGATTTATTTCGATTATAACAATGTTATCTTATTCTATGTTCTTTATTTATTGCTTTATACTTGCATCAATGCGCTATCGTTCTCTCTTGTCATTGGTTTTGGATATGTTCATTAACCATTTGCCATGATCTTCAGGTTTTTATTCGTTTTCCATTTCATCAGACTATTGATACAGTATTCAAAACAAATAAACGATTAACTGGATTTTATTATAGAAATGCCTAAAATATACACAAAAACTGTGTAGGTTTAGGTGGTTTTACATTATATTCATTCTTCATGCTTAAAGTAGCTGATACATATCATTTCATAATATTGATCAGTTGTTATAACAATTCATAAAAGAAAATCTGATTGAAAATTTAGTTTTTCAATAGGCGATATGCACGCTCTTTCATTATATAAATTGATATGCATACTAGAACGGGTATTTGTGTATTTTATGAATATCAAATAACAGTGAATTGACCAGAGAATATTGGCAATAAAATTAAAAAAAAATGATCACGCGTGGTAAGGAGAGTAGGCTATGAATAAGCTATAAGACGGAGAATAAAAATGCCCCTGACATGATGATAATTTATTGCAATACGTGACCAGGTCTATTGTCTGCTTTCACGAGAAAGTAAATGGTAGGGACGTATCAAATCCGAACTCAGCTTTGGAAGCTTGGGCTCGTCTCAGAAGTTCTTGATTCGAGTTTGAATTTGAGCCTGGTTATGATTTCGTGTTCACATTTTCTCTAAACAAAACTTACAGTTTTTTCTTTAAGACTTAAATAGTTTCTTTTATCTTCACTTTATAAATTGAACGAGCTTTTATTTCAGAAATGTACAATTGTTCCATCGGTAATATGTTTTTTCCAGTTAATTCAGTTAGTTTTCTAGTTTGGTTATTACTCATAATGTGTAATATGAGATTCAGCGAATATTAAAACTTAGAAAATAATACGGGAAAAGAAATTATCAATTTCTTTTAAACATTAGTCATTGTTTGACTTCTTCTGTTAGACCCGTAGCAAATAAGCAATTTTACACTCCTTTCACATTGCACATTCTTGTTTTCTTTCTTTTCTGTGCTATAAACAGAAACGAGAGACAAATAGAAAAAATATATGATAAAGAGAACTAATATTTTGATCCATGCTTTTCTTTCACTGCCATCATACCGAGATATATAGACTAATAAGAAAATCTTCACTGAAACATTTTTTTGCTGTCTTCACGATGGGTGTCCTGATAGGCTCGATGGGCAAAAATAAAGCTAATTATCATCAGCTTTACTGAAACATGATTACATCTTTATTTAAGAAAGAAAAAGAAAACTGTTTTAACACGAGAACAGTAGTTTTCTTCTCTGCGTCATATATTTTTTCTATTTCTCTCTCTTGTCTGTCCATAGCACAAAAAAGAAAGAAAATAACTCTCTAAAAGAAGGGTACAGACAAAACCTTTTAAGAGTTCTTTCGTTGAATCTCACACCGAACCCCCGAAAAGGTTTAATACGGAACCTCCATATTTTCCGGAAAATAGATTCCATCTGATAAATAGTGTTTGGTATTAAGTATTTATAAATATATACAGTACATTTGACAGAGTATCGTATTTGAATCGTAAACCAAACGACGCAGACAGCTGCAACACATTCTAAATTGAAGAAAAAACTGCTATGAACATTTTAAAATGGTTCTCGGCTCTGGAATATGCCTCGTTTTGACAACTACTTTTCGATTCTGTAAAGTTTAAATGTGCGAAAAGTGGTTGCCAATATTTCCATCGGATCTTTAAAACGAGTTAGGTTTACGATTTATAAACAGAACAAAATGATGAAAGAACCTTACGAAATTCCATTACGGTAGCAGAGTTAGCCGACCGTGCCGTTTACCTACTCACAATAGGTAAGGCTTACGTGCGACGTTGGAAATAACAGACAGATAATATTTTATTACAAAAGTCAGAAAAGAGTTGAATTTCTGATAAAATGATATGCGCGTCAGAATAAGATATTTATTGTTTTTTTAGTAGAAGATGACGAACTAATTAAAATATGAAAATATTAGCTAATGGTTTCATGTACCGTACGAGTTACGAAGGACTTAAGATCGACAGATCCTCATCGGACAAAATCAGAAAACTCTCATTAGTTTGTTTTTGTAATAGTCCTTTTAATCAATTGATATGTGAAATAAATGCAGCATTGCCTATTCTGCAAAGTCTTACAAAGGAAAAAAATTTTTCCTCGAGTACGCGGCCAAAAAAACACTAAGTCCAGCCTAAATCGAATGTAAATGGGATTTTTCAAAATATTCTTTTTCAGCTATTACATAAGATTTCTACGATAGTTTATAGATTATTTCATATGGTTTTACTTAGTATTGTGACTTCCCAGCCACGATAATCTTATAAGAGAAAAATATGAAGAGATCCCTGAATTTATAAGATTTTGTATATGGTGAAACATTTGTTTTGAAACATTTCATGTTTCCACCTTGAAAACTGTGTCAAATCTAAGATTCAGTATAGCAGTAGCCTCTAAAACAGAAGTAGAGTAATTTTTGAAATAATTGTAACGCTGCAAACTTCGTGTACTATTGCCCTGCAACTCAAAACTACCTTTATATATTGTTTTCCGGTACTATGCGTGCACTGAAATCCCACGTTGAATGATTAACACGATTTCTGTACCTTCATTTCTACAGGTGGATACATATCTCACATAATTCAGTAACAATTCTTTCCACAGTGTCATCCAGTAGCTTTAGTCAACAACCCTAAATCATGCAATTACATTTAATAAAATTTCCACGATAGACACCCAATTGCTAAAACGCCAACGCAAACTTGCTAACTGCATTTCCATGCTGCACTTACTATTCCTCTAACACATAAATTTCAATATCTTTCAGAAAAAACCTACTACTACCGGTAAACGTTTCCTGTCCATGACCACAAACATCAATGTAGGCCAAAGGAAAAAGAACCCGATTAGGGTTCGTACTGCTCCCACCGCTAACCACACAAATATCACCAAATTCCAGTTCGTGTATCACAGCAGAGGCAGACCGACGCCACTTTCCGGTTCGAACAGCAATAGGCATAAAGCAAGCGTAACTGACCACAAGCAGACGTCTGATTCAAGCCTTCACGTTGTTCATGAATATGACCCAAAAACCAAAAGCTCGTGTAAGATGGAAGAGGAAGAGTGACGACACTTCCCTGGTCGAAGAGGCACAAACGCAAAGAACGTGCGATTTTATTCCAGCGGTCACGTTGTTCATGAATGTGACTCAACATAAGGTAAACGTGTGTGTATGATGGAAGAGGAAGACTGACGCCGCTTTTTGGTTTCAAGAAGCACAACCAAAAAGAGCGTCTGATTGTATTCAAACAGACCAGTGAGTCAAATGGTCAGGTTGTTCATGAATGTGATCAATCAAGTAAAAGTTTGTGTATGATGGACGAGGAAGAGTGACGCCGCTACCTGGTTCGACGAAGCACAGGAACAAACAACGCGTGATTTTATTCAAGCAGACGAGTGACTCAAACGGTCACGTTGTTCACGAATGTGATCGACGAAGTAAAAGTTTGTGTATGACGGAAGACAAAGAGTGACGACGCTTTCCTGTTCAAAGAAGAACAGGCACAAAGAACGTGTGATTGTATTCAACCAGGCGAGTGACTCAAACGGTCACGTTGTTCATGAATGTGATCGACCAAGTAAAAGGTTGTGTATGATGGAAGAGGAAGAGTGACGACGCTTTCGTGCTCGAAGAAGAACAGGCACAAAGAACGTGTGATTGTATTCAAGCAGATGAGTGATTCAAATGGTCACGTTGTTCATGAATGTGATCGATCAAGTAAAAGTTTGTGAATGATGGAAGACGAAGAGTGACGACGCTTTCGTGTTCGAAGAAGAATAGGCACAAAGAACTTGTGATTGCATTCAAATAGACAAGTGATTCAAATGGTCACGTTGTTCATGAATGTGACCCAACAAGCAAAAGTTCGTGTATGATGGAAGAGAAAGAGTGACGCCGCTTCATGGGTTAAAGTAGCACAGGCACAAAGAACGTGTGATTGTATTCAAACAGAAGAGCTACTCAAAGGGTCACGTTGTTCTTGAATGTGATCCATAAGGTAAAAGTTTGTGTATGATGGAAGAGGAAGAGTGACGACGCTTTCGTGTTCGAAGAAGAACAGGCACAAAGAACGCGTGATTGTATTCAAACAGACGAGTGACTAAAACGGTCACGTAGTTCATGAATGTGATCGACGAAGTAAAAGTTTGTGTATGATGGAAGAGGAAGAGTGACGACGCTTTCCTGTTCGAAGAAGCACAACCATGACGAAGGTGTGATTGTATTCAAGCAGACGACTGATTCAAGTGGTCACGTTGTTGATGAATGTGATCGACGAAGTAAAAGTTTGGGTATGATGGAAGAGGAAGAGTGACGCCGCTTCTTGGTTCAAAGAAGCACAGGCACAAAGAACGTGTGATTGTATTCAAGCAGATGAGTGACTCAAACGGTCACGTTGTTCGTGAATGTGATCGACCAAGTAAAAGTTTTTGTATGATGGAAGCGGAAGAGTGACGACGCTTTCTGGTTTGAAGAAGCACAGCCATGAAGAAGGTGTGATTGTATTCAAGCAGACGAGTGATTCAAGTGGTCACGTTGTCCATGAATGTGACCCAGGAAGCAAAAGTTCGTGTATGATCGAGGGGAAAGAGTGACGCCGCTTCCTGGTTCAAAGAAGCACAAGCAAAAAGAGCGTGTGATTGTATTCAAGCACACGAGTGACTCAAACTGTCACGTTGTTCATGAATGTGATCGATCAAGTAAAAGTTTGTGTATGGTGGAAGAGGAAGAGTGACGACGCTTTCTGGTTTGAAGAAGCAGAGCCATAAAGAACGTGTGATGGTATTGAAGCAGACCAGTGATTCAAGTGGTCACTTTGTTCATGAATGTGATCGACCAAGTGAAAATTTGTGTATGATGGAACAGGAAGAGTGACGCCGCTTCCTAGTTCGAAGAAGCACAGAGATAAAGAACGTGTGATTTTATTCAAGCAGACCAGTGAATTAAATGGTGCGGCTGTTCATGTATGTGATCTAGCAAGTGAAAGTAGGTGTATGATGGAAGAGGAAGAGTGACGCCACTTGTGAATTCGGCGAGAAAGAATCATTAAGAGGACGTGGTTGGGGTAGGGTAGATAGAGAATAAAAATGTTTACGCAGTTGTTGGTCCAAGCATACCAAACACTGGTCCGCAGTTTGAGTTTTGATACACAGCATATAGATGATCTTTGTTTTGAATAGGAAATTTGGTAATTGGGAGATTTGCGGATTGGTTAAGGTGAAGAGGAATGCGTTCTCATCTTTGTGACTTTGTCGGGTTGATGTCCATGGTACGGTGGTGTGTGCGATGCGATGTTCGGGTATTGGATGATACTGGATTTCTAATGTTTAGATTAGTGTGTTGGTGTAGGAAATGTGGTATTTGCATGGTCACACCAAAGAGATAACCGCCTTCTTTGCTCTGAAAAAGTGTTATCGTTGGCTTTTTCCCATCGCAGTGACGATGGAAGTCTTTGGCGTGAAATCCGTCTCTGGTGCCTTTGTATATCAGGTTCCATCGTTGATATGGGTGTCCAGAAAATTCATTCAGTGTGAATTGGTGTTGTTTGTTATTCAGTAGTGTTCCACCTATAAATAACTGTGTGTGTGTTGTAAGAGAAATTGGTGAGATATATTTATCATTTTCGTTGACTGTAATGTTGATAATGTTTGTGAAATCGATGGATCTATTTATATTCAACTCAATTTTCTTGCTGTTCGATGTTTGCAGTTGGTTCAGTTGTTCTCTCAGTTCCTCCAGTTCTTGCGTCCATTGTTCAACGTCTGTTTCATCGTAATCATGCTTTGATTGTTTGACACGGAGGTCATTTGTTATCCGCTTAAAGATGTGTGTCATTTCGGCGTGTTCTTTGTTCAGCGTTTCTGTCAACTTTGCTTTTGCTGTAGCAGCTGTTTTTTTTATCGCATCGAGCATCTCTTGCTGCCACTCATCAATGGTTTGTATCAATTGAGAGAGCCGTTTGTCTTGTGATCGATTCGCGTGTTGTTCAAAACTCGCTTGTTGTTCGATGAGCAAATCGTGTTTTTGTATGAGTCGGTCAAATTGTTTGTATATCATCTGGCGATGTTCCGGATAATGTGTATCACAAAACATTTGCGAGCATCCTGTACATATTGTAACTCCACGTCCTTTTTCATTCCGCTCTCGGCATAAGACGCATTCCCTTGGATTATTCCTCTTCAGTGAGGCGGCCATATACTCTAAAGAACTTGAAAATCTCTTGTTGTGAGTACGTACAATGCAAATTTGCTCAAATTTCTACCTCGTTGAATTTATGTCACTATGGTTGTGTCGTGGTAAAAATTGTTTTCTTCTGTATTAACGAACATTAGACGTCTTTGTTTTCTATCTTTCACCTTCTTTTTCGTTTCTTTAGTAATCAAACATCAGTTAAAATGCATGTCTCATGTCTGAGTATTTACTTAGTGTGACATACAGCTGCCGTACACACACAGTGTACGATAAATAATACATTTAAAGAAGAATTTCGTTTAGTATTTTAATCATAATATAGCTGTAAGGCAACAGTGATGATACTGTGAGAAACACTGGAAAAAAGGAAATGAGTACGTGGGTGCTAGGACGTTATTGTAGAGCACGTCAGCTATTAACAATTACGTATCACACCAGAGGTGGACAAGTCAAGTCAAGTCAAAAATGCCTGAAGTCCAAGTTATGTCAAGCCAAGTCTGGCTAGATTTGACTTAACTTGATCGAAAACTTCTTGGGGTGTGACATGAAGTAACAAACTATAAAATAATTCTAATTTTTCTCATGGAAAGTTATAGGTGATACATGTAAGAGTTGAATATTCAACCTTAAACAATTTGTGTACAGGTAAAGCTTAAAACCTTGACAGTTGCGAACGAGACAGTTACGAAAATTTAGAACGGGATTCCGACGTACGTTCTACCCTATATCTACAGGTCGGTCTAAAAGTCACCTGTTACAGGCTAGAGCCTTACACATACCGTTTGAATAGTTCTAAATCGAGGCCTTCCATTTTTCCTTTTTTCTTTTTCGTTGTTATATCATATACATCTAGAGATGTTTTAGTACATTTTTCCTTTTTCCTTTTTCGTTGTTATATCATATACATCTAGAGATGTTTCAGTACATTCTTTTCTTCTTTCTTTATATTCAAGAAGTTTTCGTCCATACATATTTAGATTATTTTCATTTTTCTTTTTTCCTTTTTCGTCATATACATATTTAGTGCGTCAGATTAAAGATGGTTCGTTATTGTTTTTCTTCCACGTGTACAGTAGACACATTTTGTTGTACAGTTCCTGTTTTATACTATTAAAATCAAGTAAAAATATAAAAAACCTTGATATATAACGACATATATAGGTGAGTGCAGGGACACCGCTTATATTTTGGTGCCGTGTGACCCGGCTTCTTCACCTTAAAATCGAAGAAGGGACACATAAAGACATGCTCTGTACAGCAGAAAAAGCGAACCGATATATCTAAAAAATAAAAATAAAAATAAATAATTTTTTCTAATTACACAAGCACGTGAGTACCGCTAACCAAATTTCTTATAAGAAAGCATTATTCGTTCGTCCTATTTCTGTATTATCGTTCACCGGTGACCAGTATTTTAATTCAATCGTATTATCATATAATTATTTAATTGTCGTGATATTTAAATAGGGTCTGCTAAAGACTTACTCTGTTTTTTCATACCAATAAGAGGAAATTTCTGTTGACAAGATTCCTGGGGTTATAAGAACGGCGGAAGGAACAAGAAGCCGAACCCGAAACAAATCAGAATTGTTTTCGGGAGATCGTATCGTAAGTTCGTCGGTGAAGGATCGGCAACAATCTAATTTCGGTAATAACTTGTCTCCATCCAGTTCCACTATTCCTTTATTCGACAAAACAACATTCACGATGACGGACCAAGCACTAATGGCGTGCTATAAAGAAAGCTTGATCAATATGAAAAGATTTAGCGGTGATGGAACACGTACAATCGATCAGTTTTTCAGCAATATTGAACGCATTGGAAGCATAGTCAACGCACAAGAGTATGTGTTATATTGTATGGCAACATCAAAACTGGATGCCGAAGCAGCCCGGTGGTACGAAAACAATTCAACAATAATCACAACATGGTCAACGCTCAAAGCCGCTATGACCGAACGATTTAAACCATTGGAATCAGCATCAAAAGCATTTCAAAAATTAATTGAACGGAAACAACAACCAGACGAATCGGTTACGAATTATTATGATTCCATTGTTAAATTATGTAGCAAATATGATCCAAAAATGCCCACGAAAATGATAGTGTCTTGTTTGGAAAATGGAATTAAAACAGAATTGAAAACACAAATCAAACGACAAATGAAACTGATATCGGAAGACGAATGGACACCACAAATTTTTTTGAAAGTAGCAAGGAATGAAGATGAATTGCAACAAGACGAACAACAAAAATTCCAGGCAACCCAACCTTACTTCATATATAATACTGACCCAACCGCATCTGTCACATCAAGACCCTTCTCTCGTCAATATTTGTCTCAACGTGTTTCCCAACCTTCTTCACCGTTACCGTGCCATCAACAGATGCCTTATCAACAAAAAACCTCGGTCCAACAGCGAACTCCCGTATCACGAACCGAATATTATCAGCAGACTCCACCGTTCTCACAAAATCGAGATGAAGTACAAAATGTATTACCCCACACAAATCAAGTAAAACCTCAATTAACTCCATGTTTGATATGCAAACGTGCCAATCATCGGACGATCGATTGTTACTCTAGAAAATCATCCGGATGTTTTAAATGTGGACAATCTACACATCTTGTCAAGGATTGTCCACAGGTTTTCCAATAACGGACTCATTTGATGACGTTGATCCCGTAACATATACAAAGTCATCACCATCCCCATCATCGATCTCTATCCCTATCATTATCAAAGTTCAAGTGAACAACACCTCTCAACATGCGATTGTCGACACGGGATCATCAGTCACCATTATCCATCAAGATTTTTTGAAAAAGATTCATCACAAAAGATTCATTTACAAACAGAAATCACGCATATCCGCGAATTTTTCTCCACTCAATATCATTGGGGAAGTATTGTTAGAGATCAAAATACAAGCACACAGAACATACATAAAAGCAGACGTAGCCACAAATCTGGTCAGGGGATGTGGTATTGATGAACGTTTGGCAACAGGTATACCTCAAGTATTAGTTGGAATGGATCGTATTCGATATTTAGTTGGTGAACGAGAAATGCGTCAATTACAAACACAATATGCAATAAATGACTGTTTATCATTAACAAAATTAATGTTTCCCGTCGTATATGATTGGACACCAGAACAAGTGGAAAATTACGAAACATCATTGCAATCACCGCTTATATCACCCCGCACTCTTTGGTTGCGAGTTTTGGAACACTTTCAAGTGACCTAAAAATGTCATTCGATAGAGACTTAAATGCTCTACAAATCTGATATTTAAATCTCTGATAGCAGTTTTCTCGTTTGAGCATATTTAGAATGGTGCTGAGTTGTCGAACTGCGACGTACTTTTGGCGTCTTCTTTTTTTGACATTATTTGCTGGTTATCTGAGGTCAGTATTCAATGTTTCTACGTCGCTAGATAGAGAATTTTATGCTCTAGCGATCTTACTCATTTACAACTCCATACAATGTGTCTACTACGTCAGCTGGATTCATAATTAGTTCTCAACCGGCTTTTCAATTTTCTCAAATTAAATTAGTTTTGTTAATTAATGGTTTCAATTGAGAAATTTTGTTTATATACAAAAGATGCAGAATTTAATTCTGTGTAAGATAATAAGATCCTGGATTCAGAACGTTTTACAGCTTTTATAGTTAAAAACCTAAATTTTGTGAAAAACTGGTTCAGAAGTTAGGTTGTTTTAGATTTATCAGTTTTTAGCACAGAGAAATTTTCCTAGCAGGCTTAACTGCAAATTTTCGAAAACTATACGAGAAGATGCAGACTTTTTCGATGAGTCTTCTGAAATTTTCAAAAATTCTTATGGAATATATTTTTGGATCAAGACAAATATTTTTCTATTTCCAGTGTGTAGCAGTTCGACAATTCAGCATCATTCAAAATATGCTCAAACGAGAAAACTGCTATCAGAGATTTAAATACCAGATTTGTAGAGAATTTAAGTCTCTATCGGATGAGACTAAAGCCAGATTTTTAGGGCACTCGGAAGTGTTTCAAAAGTCGCAGCCTAAGACTACCGAGTGACTTTTGGACCATCCTGTATACAGGCAGCACAAATCAGAACAATAGATTTTTCAAAAAACCTCTAGTTTCTCAGATAAAAACTATTTTTTCCCTCTTCTGGAAGCACTTTTAAGACAAATAAGATCATACTCAGAATCAGTACATCATTTGCACCGAGTTATTTATAATACAATATGTTTCAGATCAAATAATTATCTGTTGAAAATTTTCTTCATCAACCAACCGATTCTTCGAAAAAGGTGATTCTTTTTTCTTGAAAAGCGTTAGAGAAGACAAAGCAATGATAAATATTCATGAAAAAATGGTTTACGAGCAAAATATTTGGATCCCTATCTACTCTTAGAAAAATAGCCGCTATGGCTGAGTGGTTATGTTGTTCGGCACGTACTTTAAAGGTACTGTGTTCGAACCTCGGCGCCGCCCGGTCATAGAATAACCTTGGACAAGTTACTAACGGCTATTGTCTGGGATCACCCGTTCGATAGCATGCTCACTACGTTATGACATACACGGGTACTTCGGTGCTGTAGGGAAGATATCGGGCTTATCGAAACTGCTTCGGCAGCACCCTATACCGCAAGGCGGGGTCTTCTTCCTTCTTTCTTCTTATTAGAAAAATGTCTATGGTACAATAGGATGAAAACATTTAACGAACGTGTACCAAATTTAGTTAAAAATACCCATACTGATGTTTACGATCAACTAAAAATCCATTAGACGTTTGCTGTCGTTATAAAATATTTTATGTTTTGTTTTTTAAGAAGCAAGTGTCCGAGAGAGCCTCTCATAAGAGCAACCGTCCTAAACCGAAAATTTTTTGAAAAAAAAAATAATCCCTCTAGAAATATTTGAAAACTGGGGAAAGACTCAAAGAAAGCATTCTCCACTTTATATTGTACAACGTATACTCTGATTCGCATCAGTCTCTACACTTAATCTGCAAAACCATCTGACTGTTCGTCGTGCTGCATTCTGTACTAATTGAAGGTTATGAATCAAACACACAGAATATTTTATATTCATCAATTATTTTTCATTCTGGCAACTATAAAATTTAATCATATTTCCTCTACAAACTGTTTGTGGTTTTTCTTCTGTTGACAAACGCTAAGTGCATTTATGACTATACCACACATTATTATGATTGTATGCAGTATTATAATGTAACACAAAAAAGAGAGAGAATTCGATATAAAAAATGCCAAAAAAGAGAGTAAATCATTCATTTTTCTCTTGGATAGTGAATCAGATCAACAAATATTAAACTATAATTTATATATTTTTACAGGTAATTCATCAAGGTAGAAGAACAAAAGAAAAATTCTCGTACGTAAACGAATTTCTTTTTTTTCTCTCTTCTTTTTATCGATGCTCTGTGTTTTATAAACTGTTACAACAGAGAAATGTATCATCAGGTATGTACATGTAATTATGTATTTTTATTATAGACATAGAAAAAATAATTTACAGATTATAATGTTTAATTTAAGGTGACAATCAGATTTCTTATCTTTGTGATTACCGCACTGTAAGATAAAACTACAGATATGCAGGGGGTACTTCATAATTTGATCAGAAAGACAATACGTGTTCTACGCGAAAAAAACCCGTATAATACGGTATGAAATCGATAGTCGTAAAAAATCGTTCAAAGAAACCATAGAATAGGAAATCGATGAGGTAAAAACGTGACTTTCATAAAAAAATAGCGTATCTGTTCTTTGGTAAACAAATCATTAAATTTTGAGAAAGAGGCTATCTACATCGAGAACTGATCAGAGCTGGGCAAGTCAAGTCATTTTTGACCTGACTTGACCTGAGAACTTTTTGACGGCTCATGACTTGACTTGAAAATTTTTTTAAAAGACCTGACTTATAACTTGGCATAAAAAATCAAGTCAAGTCATGCATATTTTTATACCGCTTATGTAATCTAATTTTAAATAATAATTCATAATGGTTTGGAACTGTGGATGTTATAATATGTAAGAATCTACGCACAGTAACAAGACGCGCATTTTGCAATAGCATAACAAATCTGTGTTCTAATACCAAGGAATGGAGACTCTTTTATGCCGTTTTTCACGAAAAAAAAAAATTCAAGTCATGACTTGTGACTTGGCTTGACTGGTGAAAATTTTTTATTACTTATGACTTGACTTGTGACTTAGAAAACCCCTGACTTGCCCGGCTCTGGAACTGATACTGAAGACCATGCACTTCCTCGAACAGATATTTGGTTCCATCCAAGATCAAAAGCGATGCCAAAAAGAAAAAAAGATTGACATCTAGGCGTCAAAAAAAAATGAGACTTTAGTGGAAGATTCGATTCTCTATCCAACGGTGTGTTTTTCAGAATTTTTGGAAAAAGTATCTGGGTCAGGAAATTAAATTTAAAATTTAAAACTTTAAAAATTTCAATTTTCATCACGGCGATTTGACTTTCATTTGTTTTTGAGTGCAGATTTGTAATCATCGTGAAAACTGCGTCTAATGATGTATTTTTAAGCTTTGTTCAAGTTAAAACAAAAATTCGAACCTTCTCATCCGAAAAGATTTTCACTTTGGGTATCTTGAATAAGGAGAATAATACTTAGGGCTGACCAAAAGGAATGTACTGAGTAATGCCGAAAGTAGTCGAAAACTAAAAATGTCGAAAAGTTCGAAGACGGCAAGGGTAAAATCTTAGCAGAGTTCATGTAGTAAAAATGGTGGAATGAAAATTGGCCAAGCTGACTATATAGCATCTTATCAATTGTTTAAAACAAGAAGAAGTATATTTCCGTCATCAAGTAATACAATGCGAGCTGGTGCAGCTGGAAGACCAAAAACAAAAAAGGCAAATTGTGTACGACGTCGTATTGATACTCTTGCTGATCGTTATACAAATGATGAAATAAATTTGGAAGAATATTTAGAAGGTTTATCATTTGTTGTTGCTAAAGATAAAACAAAAAAAATAAAAAAATGATTGATTGTTAGAGATTTTTTTTGTTAAATTACTATTTGTGTAAAATGATTGAAAATATAGTTTCGTCATTTTTCCTTTCCCCGACAACATTATTGCTACTAAGATCTTACCCCTGCCATCTTCGAACTTTTCGACATTACTCAGGCATATCACCAAAAGTTCGTAGAACGATGTTTAAATTTTTATAAAATACTTAACATTGAAAGATTTATTGCATGAATAATTAGTAAAATGTCTCGTCTATAATTCTAACAGTCTTTTAGATAGAGCTTATAATGCAATAAACATGTGAACATTCCTTGTTCAGGATTCGAATATATTTGTTGCTTTTGTTCATCACTGAGTTTGTGAGCAACTCAACGTGATGTAATTTTTCTCATCTTTAAACAGTCATGAATGATCCGTTCTATTGTACCATGAGAGAGGGAAGTCTCGGCTATGATTTCATCATAGGTTGAATGCGGATCATCTTCGATAACTTTTCGAACTTGTTCGATATTTTCATCTGTAAGTACCGAATCGGACGACCAGAACGAAAGTCATCATTGACATCCTCTCTCCTTTCACGAAAACGTTTCGCCCATTTTGCAACAGTTGAATATGCTGAAGCATCAGGTCCCAATGCTGTTGTAAGTTCTTCGCAAATTGTCTTTGCATCTATTTCCAGCATTGTCCAAATTTTAATATAATATCGATTAAATTCATCGGTCATTTTAATGATTTAAAAAAGAATTCAGATCTGATTTTGATATTTGGTACAAAGTATCGACCGGAATGCTGATTTATTCACACGAAAAAAGTAAGCGAATCGAATGAACTAACTCAATAAATGATTTTACACTCAATTGTTACATGTAATATTTAAGTGCATATGATGTCAGAAAATATCACATGAGGAAGGAAAGAAAAAATGCGAAATTCAGAAATATACTCAAATCCTGGACAAGGAATGTTCGTATATTCACTGTGCTATAGACTTTATCTAAAAGACTGTTAGAATTATAGACAAGACATTTTACTAATTATTCATGCAATAAATCTTTCGATGTTAAGTATTGTATAAAAATTTAAACATCGTTCTACGAACTTTTGGTCAGCCCTAAGTACTATGCCAAGGGGTTAAAGTTTAAAAAAATATCTGGTGATTGTGTGCATATAAGACAGATTACTTATTTAACAGTTTAGACAGAAAAGGAGACATTGTGATCTTGAAACCCAGCCTGTTCGTTCTCACTTTCTCACATTTCTCGTATTTTTCTCACTGCACAATATAAAACTATGGCACCAATTGGTGTTCTAGATTCAATATGGTGGACAACGGCAAGACGAAGGTCAACATAGACCATATCCAGACAACGATGAAAACAGCCATATTTATGTAAATGATGTCCCTCAATACGATCCGAACATTTCATATTCTAACTACGACCTCACACAAGATTTATCACAATATCAGTTTGAAGAAGAACAAGAGCCCAAAAAAGCAGTATGTTCATTTTGGTATCTAGCTTATGTGCAGAAGCCTCTAAAATTGATTTTGTGTAAGAGTTAAATTCAAAAAGTTAAGATTTAACTCATCTGCGGTGTATGTATCGATTAACCGACGTTTGAGCGACCCTGAGTGTGCAACCTGAGTGAAGTTATGTGGTGAATAGTCATTATGTAATCCAGTTACAGATATACAGTTTCGCATGATGAAAATATCTTTTGTCTGAAACTACTTTTCGAATTCACTCTCACACTGCCCACACCCTCACCTCCCACGACACACTGCCAAAAATACCCAAACGTGTACTACGACAAATTCGTGGAAGAGTCGGAGTTCTGTTCGTAGTAATGTCGGCATCGTTCAAATGTCGGTTGACGGCATGTATCTCTTAGGAAAGAAAGTCTCACTCTTCATCTTTACACTATATATACGGAACATTTGTTTCCAGTTTCAGTTCAACTAGTACTGTTCAATACATAAAATCAGAGCTTCTTTTGCTAGATAGAGAGGTAGAGACAACCGATTTCCTGCGTTTTGTATGCAGTGTACTTTGATTTTGTCTGACAAGCACCGCTTACTATTCAAGATCGGTGGTAAAAGTACTGTGTTGAAGAAGAGCAAAAAGAACAAAGTTACTGATCCAGGTGTAGATAAAAATGGTAGAGAACAATGGTCTGGAAGATTCGATTTTTTTTTCTCTAGTCTTGGGTACGCTGTAGGACTTGGTGAGAATTTTATGACTACAATATAATTCAAGAAAAATCAATTATTTTACACTTTTAGGTGCCGTTTGGCGTTTTCCGTATTTGTGCTATCGTAATGGCGGAGGTGAAAGAGAAAATTATTTTTAACAAAATGCTTCACCTTTGTCTTATTATCTTTTTAGGAGTTTTCTTGATACCTTACTTTATATTTTTGCTCTTAATCGGTATTCCATTATTTTTTCTTGAAATAAATCTGGGACAATTTACATCGCAAGGAGCAATGCAGTGTTGGCGAATGGCACCCATATTCAAGGGTATTGGAATATCAATGTGTTTAATGTCTTTCTTTTTGTGTGTCTATTACAATATGTTGATTGCATATTCAATTCTATATTTGGTGTTATCATTTCGATCAAAACTTGATTGGTCGACGTGTGGTTCATGGTCGAGCTCAAGTACTACAAGTTTTGATTAGATAATAACTTATCTTTCTAATCTTTTTTCCATTTTAGATTGTACAGATGATTATAATCGATTTATTATCCGATGTGACTATGAGAATACCTATCAAGATCCGAATGGTCGATGTTATACGTGGGGTGATGAAGGACTTTATCAAATTGGCTGGTGGAATCTACAAAGCCGTTTAAACGATCGAAAACCCGTATTACCATCAGACGATTATTTCAAGTAAGTACTATTTACTCAGAATTTATCACGATTATTTACTGCGCCCAAAAACTAAATTGTTTAAAAACCGAATATCCAAAAAAAGTTTGATTCAGTTCATGTGTGGAACAATGTAACGATCAACAGATTCACCGTGTATAAGTACAAGTGTTCAAATTCATTTTTTAATCGCTTTATCTTAGGAGTCTATGTAGTTTCTATCACCCGATGGTTGCTGCATGATATCTGTTCTCTATAGTACCTTTGCAACTAAGGAACATACTCAGATATGTTCATTTGCGTTTATTTTATCACTTGAGAAATTGACTACTTACCGTATGATAATTATTTTAAAAAATTTCCTGTTTTATTTCGGTTAAAGAAAATCTTTGTTTCATCCCAATTGTATCTATCCTAGGATATAAAAACATAGTACTACTGTCTTGTAAATGTGGAAAAAGCACTTTCATGATGAGCATTTCGAGTCGTCATGCGCTCTGTGTGACCTATATACTCTGATGTATTGAAAGATAGCTCTATTGGAATAAAAATTGATCGCAAAAGTTGTTGGAAATGGGCGCGTGTGTATTTTTTTCTAGAACTGCAAATTAACGACAGTAACTATTGTTAATAAAGAACAGAATTAGTGAACTACTCATATACGAAAAAAAAATTATGAAGTGGGCACTCGCAGCTAGCTAACCCAACTTTTAACCCGCTTAAGCGACGCTTTAAGCGATTGATGCCGATTAATAGGGCGTTAATCGGCCAATTAAGTGTCCACTGCATCGGGCGCTTGCAGCCAGCAGTGGACACTTACCCAATTGCAGCTAGCTATTTGACCCAAAAATCTATTCTTAAGAGGGCGGTTAAGTTATTTTTCAGCTAGAATTCCTTCCTTACTCATTTTTGCTTGGGTAGTACAACAAAACAAGATTTAGTTAAATTAAAAAATGATGATCCTTCCTAAAACTATGTTGATCTGTTTCGTTTGACTTTTCATGTTTTTGAAAAAGCGTTCGTGATAAGATGTACAGAACAATCTATTTCTATCAGTTTTTGCTACTAATTTTATTTCAGAACTCTGTATTGGTTTCTCATGGTATATAGAAGTAATGAGATCACAATGGAAATAGATCTTATTAATTCTTCTGATCGCCACCGTTACACGGATTTTATTTCTCAACTTCAACTTAGCCTTGCAGAAAACTTTAAATTTTTAATTGTAATAAGATACTCGCCCGTTCGTTATGATATATTTGACAATAAAGCCCGGACGATTAGGAGGATCGATAGGCTATGTTTCCGTTCTAAGTTCATCACTCTTGCATATCATGAGAAACCAGTACGGAGCAGTCAGTACCAGCGAGTCTCTTCAGATGACAGACATCTGCGGTTGGTATTAATTTGTAGAAAAAAGACTGATCTATTCCTTGCATATAGGAAATCTTTACTTTAGTATTGCTATATGTCTTTTTCGACCATTACTTTAAAATTTAACATGCAAATATTTTTAAATTGCATGCCGCTACACGTAAAAATAACGGTTTTATCGAATCGCAGTACGAAAGACACAAACAAAGGAACTTCAGACACATTCAGACTTTGCATATATTCAAATCCTGTACTGGCTAACTTTTATGCTCTCAGCATTTTTATTATCATAGTTTTTCAATATTTGGAAAAGCGCTTATTTCATATTTCTGCGGAAATTGACAAACATTTGACGAATCTATTTTAGTAATTACATTTTGAATAAATCACCCGGAATCGATTATACAACAACTGTTGAATGGCCATTAGTTTTATCATTATTAGCATCTTGGGCAATAGTATTCATTTGTTTAATTCGTGGTATCAAGAGTTCGGGAAAAGTAAGATGAAGAAAATGAAATCAGTGATTATTAAATTGATTTCATTACAGTATAAATCTATTCTTAGTTTACGATATACGTATGGATCTGTAATGTATGTTATACACGAGGTACGGGAAGACAGAACGAGTTTCATTGTATTTTTTTCCTTAGGCTTTTATTAATTGCTAAAAAATGATAAATAGTTTGGTAATAATCTCTCGAATAACGCGATTGCTCGTATAAATGAACATTATAATCAGAGATTCTTTTTTTACTTTTCAATCAGCTCTCGACATCTTTGTAAAACTTGACATTTAATTCGATAAAGAGGGTATTTTTGATTCCATATATCACGAGATTACTACTGCTACATGCTTTAGTTTTAAATGTAAAATAATTCGATTCGTAATTTTATCTAAATTATTTTAGGTAGTTTATTTCACTGCCATTTTTCCCTATGTGATTTTGTTAATTTTGGGTATTCGTGGTTGGATATTGCCTGGTGCAAGTCGAGGCATCTTATTTTATATGAAACCCGTATTTAGTAAACTACTAGATGCTCGAGTTAGTGGACGAGGAGATTCAACTTGCAAGCATTATACGTATTCTTTTCGCTTTTTTCAAGGTGTGGAATGATGCAGCAAATCAAATATTTTTTGTATTATCAATAAGTTATGGCGGACTCATGACACTTTCAAGTTACAATCGTTTCAATCAGAACACACTAAGGTATATCAGAACAAAGACACGTTACAATAAAATATACAGATGCGCCCAAAATTATGCGTATATTATGGAAGTTCGGGGTTAATGAATCATAACTTCTTAAAGGAAGCAATATTTTGGCAAGGACTTTTCACTGAACTATTCCTCAGCTTTTATAGCATGTCTGTAGAAAAAAATCAGTTTGAAATTTCAAGTTTTGTAGAAAAATCTGTCTGCCGTTATAGTGCACTAAAACTATCTGTACAGAGAGATAATTTGCTTTTTCTCATTGGGTAAAAGTTTTGGAGAGATGCGTATAATAGCAATCGACAGCTTGCTTCCGAATTCAAAAATTCGAACGGTCGAGTATCCAATTTTTCGGGAAATGAAAATATCTTAAGCATCGGAAAGTCTAAAAACTTTTTGAACTACCATTGGAAAGAGTAATCTGAGTAGAATATACTTATTTCAGAAATAAAATATTAGCTTTTTCCATATTGTTTAGAATGCGCTTGAGCTCATTGAAAAAGCAAACATTCTCTCCGTGGGGATGACTTTGGCGCACTAAAAGCAGACCGATTTTCCACAAAACTAATACTACATGTAATTTCAAACGGATTATTTCTAACGCCGATGAATAGTTTAATGAAAAGCCTTTGCCGATATTTTGCTTCCTTGAGTCGTATATTGCCACCTTGTGGAGAGCTCGGGATGGTCTTAAATTGAGGAAAATGCATGTGGCTAGAGGCTAACAGAGCCAGAATTTTGATTTTTTTTCCAAGTTAATGGTCAGCGTCAAAAGTCCAAAATTCGGAAAAGTCTCATTAACTTTGACAAAGATGTTTTTCTAATCACAAATCTAGATCGAATATCAAAAATCGGGCTCTATCAGCCTCTAGCCATATGTGTCAACTTCAATTTAAGACCTTCCCAAGGTCTCTGCGATGTTTCGTTACCAAGAAATCTTGAAGCGACGAAATGGTGTTAAGGTGAAAGTCGCTTTCGAGATATGGTGGCGCCAGTATGTGGGACCTTAAAAAATTAAGATTCATTAACTGCAAAACTACACGTTATACGCATAATTTTGGGCGCATATGTAATATTTGCTCTTTTTAGTAATACTTTAGTGATTACTATAGCTAACGTTGCAACATCAATATTTGCTGGATTTGTCATATTTGCCTATTTGGGATACCTTGCTAATATGACTGGTCAAGAAGTTGATAATGTTGTGTCTGAAGGTATACAAAACAATCAAATTGAATAAAATTACGAGACTCGTTCATTATAGGGCCAGGATTAGCGTTTGTCGTTTATCCATTCGCCGTTACAACTTTACCAGCTGCGCCATTATGGTCAATATTATTTTTTCTTATGCTAATAACATTAGGTCTTGATTCTGTGGTAGGATTCGTCAAAGATTTTATTATATCTCTCTCATATAAATAATTTTTTTAGTTTGGATCACTTGAGACAATTACAACAGTTTTAACCGATCAATTTAGTTCATTAAGACAGTATAAAACTATTTTGACGTTAATTACGTGTATAGTACTATTTTTATTGGGATTAGTTCTATGTACGGATGTAAGTATTTCACCAAAGTGAATTAGCATATCTTCTTAAGACTTCTTTCTTATGCTGTAGGCCGGAATATATTGGGTAGAACTACTGGATAGATTTACAGGTGCTTGGACTGCGTTGGTAATCGCATTACTTGAATGCGTTTGTATTGCCTATGTCTATGGTGAGTTTGTTTTAAGTTTTCAAGTATTTCTTAACATGTCACTACTTATATGTACCGAATAGGTGGTAACAATTTTCGATCAGACATTAAATTAATGCTTGGATCAAATCATCTTGGTGTTAAAACATTCAGAATATTCCAGTTTTGTTGGCTATTTATAACACCTGCATTACTCATTGTTCGTAGTACTACTATTACTGTCAAATAACGGGTGTCCCGAAATAAACAGTCTCCGTATTTCGTCAATATCTCTTCCAGTTTTCATTGCTCAGACTGGACCATTTTTCAAAAAGATACCACATTTAATACTCTAAGCTGCAGTGTATTTTTATTAACGTAAATAACATCCATTATTTTTCAATACGAGCTGTAAACAGACAGTCTAAGAAGATATTACGACTTTTTGTTTAATTTTCTTAACTACATGCTTCTACTGTTAACCAGAGTTCGTTTTGGTGTTATTCGGTCCCAATTTTTGACAAACTATTTGTCCAATTTATTTCTTCTTACTTCTGTAGCTTTGACTCTTATTATTTTAAAGTTTCTGAAAAACTGGTTTTCTCGAAAATTGGATCTTCAAGAGTCATGGGGGAAAATCCTTTTAGGCTTTTTACTAGCTCGTTATCCTCTATCAATTTCCGTATGAATGAACGAATTCGGAAGGTAGCACTTGGATAGGGTTCCTCGTGAACATTGTACACACCATCAATGCTGAATATTTTCTCATCAGAAAACAAAATCCGCATCGCTCTTCTTTTCAAAAATTGTTTCATATTCAATTTGCAAAGTTCTTGCGTTTGTCCTTAGTACATCGATCAGCAGTGGCTCGATCATCTTCTTGTATGCCAGAAGTTCTATATCATTTCTGGATATTCAATGAGTACATGTTCAAGAAATATCCACTTCGCTTGCCAACTTTCTGCCTGACATCCACCTCTTACGTTTCAATCGACTCTTGACTTTCCAAATCGTTTCCTCGGTTCAGACAAGATCCAGACGATCGAGCGGACTTGACAGATGGATAGTGCCGGGCTCGTGGATCGTTTTGCACAATCATTTGATTGTATTGAAGGCCAAGACATAGTTCACATCACGAAAGATTTCGGTTGGGTCTTCACCGTTTTTATAGTTAGAAAGAACAACTTTTTCGGAAATATTTATTTTTCATTATTTGGAAAAGACAAGACGCATTCGAATGTGAAACAAAACACAGATTCTTCTAAAGAATTAAACAGAATCTTTTTTTAGATAAAGTTTAAGTCTGGGCAATGAAAACTTACAGAGATACTGGCGAAATACTGAGAGACCCATTTATTGTAGGACACCCGTTACTGTGTACTGATTATTTGAAAATGATTGTTGTCTTTCCTAGGCGTTAATTGTTTTCACGTTTGTTTATTATCCACGCCTTCAACTGGGTTCGTATATGTTTCCACAATGGGCAAATAATCTTGGATGGGGCTTGTCGGGATTAATTATATCGGGCGTTGTGTTGTGGGCTCTCTCCTCGATATTTTATGTACTGGTAATATATCGAAAGGTACGTTACACAAATTTATATCATTCATAAATATAGTGTTTACGAAGCCTGCTACTTCTAGCCATTCAGCACATTGGTCACTCCGGAGCCTAACTGGGGCCCACTTTTACCTCAAAATCGAAAAAGAATGAAATATTATAGTAATAAAACAAATGGCTTCTTTCGTTGGATTAGAAATCGATCGTCAAAAAGACCGTCTCAACCTCCAAAAGTGAGTCACATGAATATGTGTTCAATAGAGCGCTTAAACAACACAAACTTAGGAACAAGTAGAAAAATAAGTAAGATATTCAGATAAAAGCTGCTTCGATATTCCTAAATAAAATGTGTATAAACACGTTTCTTCTGCGTTAATGATTGTACATCGGTATTTTTTTCCGTTCCATGCTTTCAAATGCTGGCGATTCACGGAAACATGATACATATAAGCACAAACTCTGTGCCACAAACGCATTTCTCAGAAATGCGTTTATGGAATCGGAGCGAAATACGCATAATCAAAAACTGCTTAACGAAATTAATCAAAGTACTTGGAACATGTTTATGGATTCAATTCGCTTCTGTCCATCATTTTTCCATCTTACGTGCGAAAACTTAAACCTCATATTATTGCTCTATTGCCTGTTTGAATCATTATTCTTTTAAGTTCTAGAAAAGCCAAATGATAGAAGTGATCGATTTATATTAGCATTCATAACCACAATCCTCGCTGAGAAATTCCCTAAGTGGATACTAGCACGTCATACGATCATAAGTAGAACAGGACAAAAAAGGTCGACTTCTTATCGAGATCTCATCGTTCAAAATACGTTCAGATCTTTAAAAGTAATTTATTTAGCAGTATTTGCATTATACGCGTTTGAGTGTGTTTTACTTTACACTTTCTCAATAGCGTGCATACACACAAACCTGATCTAAAGTTGTTAAACATGTTTAGACTTGTTTTTAAAATTTGTCTGCTAAAAACAAAATATAGCGGTTAAACGTGTCTCGTCAAAAAGAGCGTACAGTCTCTTGTTAGTGGGTTTATTACTAATACGTATTGGCGAGTTAGTTTTATAAAAAATATTGAAATGAATGCGTTTCTCTAATTTACTCTGAAGAACGACTCTTGTCACATGATCTTTAAATAAACTTACGAGGAAAGGACACCAACTGTCTAATCGCTTTTAGGCCAAGACTCACTGGACAATAGGTAATCGGGTGTGCTGAATCCGAATATGACAATGATTTTGGCTGCTAGGCCTTGATAGACTGAGTTTTCTAGAAAACCAGTTTTCCAGAAACTCTAGAGAATAACTAAAAGCTCTCTTAATGAGGTACAATTGTAGCCCGGAAATTTCTGATTAAAATGAGACCTCTCCCAACTGTACACGACCTTTCTTTGCAAAGTTATAGAGTTTACAAGAAAAGCCCTAAATGTTCATTGGCACCACAGAGCTAAAGGGTGTGTTCCGTAAGTTCTGAAACAATTTTGAAATTCATCGTTCTCGCGTTTAACAAAAACAAACTCTTTGAAACTTTCACAGATTGTTGTACATATGTAGTACTATATAACTACAAAGTTTGAGGTCTATAGCTTTTACTATGGTCGAGAAACTATAACAACACTGTCATGTACTACTTTCGAAATTTTCGTCATCATCTCGATCATTATTTTAAAAACAATACAATTTTTAAAGACATAAAAAATTGTCGTTGTTTCTGTATTTGATTACCACCTTGATCGATAAGTAATTTTAATCGTGCTGGTATTTTATCTACCATTCGTTGACATGCAGAAACCCTAAATTTCTTCCATTCCTTTTTTATGGCGTTTTTCAATTGTTCGATATCGTTATATTCACGTCCTCGTAATTTCTATTTGATAAAAACATGTTTAACAGCATCCAAAGCCGCCCGTGTCCTTTGTTTACGATCTTGATCGTCCTGAAAAATAACACTTTGTAAATCACCTAATTCTTTACCTGCTTTTTCTAGTTTGAATAAATTTTGCACATCGTTCACCAGTAAAATACATTTTCTAACGATTATCATCACTTTGTGGTCTTATCAAGTCTAACCATTTATCAATGAAGATCGGAGATTGTTTAGGGAATAATCCTTGATAAGAAATATCACCCCACAACATAATACTTTTTTGAAATTTTTCTTTTGATTTCGTTTTTAATTCATATGGAATATCAAGTATTGATTCAGCATACATGCCTTCATTATGTTGATTGTATTGAGGATATAATGTAAATGTACCACTAAAATCAGTATTCAAAATATAAATCCATTTACAAACTTTATTTCCTTTCTTATAACCATATTTTTGTCTTAAACATTTTGCAATAATAACACGATGAAGTTTTTGCTTGGCTGTTAATTTTTGAACTGTTTGTCATTTCCATCACTTCAATCCTAATAATTTGTTTATTCTCGCAATTAAAGTATTTGATGTTTTATATTCTCCTTTTTGAAGTTTTGCATTAACATTTCTGATGGGTGCATTTCTTTTTAATCGAATAGCTTCTTTTACAGCTTGAATATATTCAATTGTTGCTGTTGTACGAGGTGTACCTAATCTTGATAAATCATTTACTTGATTTCTCTTCAATATTATCCAAACTTTGAGCCTCAAAGCATTTGTTATTGTATAGGAAGGTGGATTTTCGGAGTGTAGAAGAAATTTTATGATATCTTTCGGTTTCCATGATGGATGTAATTTTTTTAAATGTAACACGAAAGAACGAAATTGTTTTTTTACTTTCAGCTGCCTGTTCATGTGGCATTTTGTGTTGATTCAGTCGTAACGGACTAATATTGAACTATATATATATCTCATCGACACGTGCAGATACAGAAATACGTTGGTAAAAGAAAAATGTTTTGTTCTAATACATGTTAATTAAAGAAACGGTCGAAATAATAACACTTCTCCCGTTCTTATATCAAATTTTAACTGCTGGCAATTTTTTAAAATAGTACATGACAGTGTTGTTATAGTTTCTCGACCATAGTAAAAGCTATAGACCTCAAACTTTGTAGTTATATAGTACTACATATGTACAACAATCTGTGAAAGTTTCAAAGAGTTTGTTTTTGTTAAACGCGAGAACGATGAATTTCAAAATCGTTTCAGAACGTCCGGAACATCCTTTAGTGGAGTGCAAATACGTTGAATGGTGACTTGAAACGCAAAATAGCTTAACTACATGCATTCTTCTCCAAGGGCAGAAAAAAAACACTGGAATGTTTTTGAATCTAGCGTTAATTATGTTTGGAAAAAGAACCCGAGATAAGATCAACTTTCTGCAATCATCGTACTTTGTGCTTTATCATTTTTGATACACACTCCAGTTTTTTTTCTCTGATATAATAAAACAGTACATCTTATTCTTCTGTTTAGCAGTGCGTTGTTTATCCACTAGTTTGCCGCGCGTTTTAACTTTTACGACATAAAATAAAACAAAAAAATGATGCTTCAGCGAATGAAACAATCCATCCAAGCAATTATATCAAATGTTTTTTTTTATATTTAGAGTAAGAACTCAAGTCGATCAGAAGGAGAAACTCCGGTCTAGATATGTGACCCATTAAATATAATGATATGCGAAATATTTTAGATTCTGTCTTTACTAATGTTGTACAGTTCATATGTGTGTATAATAATATTTTTAAATAAATTTACTAGGATTCCTGAACATTATAATTGAGCAACGCTGTTAAATTGAATGAAAACAAAATCAGAAATATTAATCAGAGTATATTTTGTAACTAACTGATTCATAGATGATTATGTTGTCATTCTGATTAGCGGTGAACGATGCGAGAACTCAACAAAATGAATAATGGGTGATAACTGATTAACAAAACGCTTCACCTGATTTGGCTTCATCTGTTGATACGTCTGTAGATCTCTCGCATTAGTTAGTGATCACATCCGAGTGTTTAGACGTCGATACACTGTTGTTGTCATTGTTTTGAAAATTTTCATTATTCGCCAATAATTCTAGTAGTTCTTTACCTTTGTTTTCATTTGATGTCATTCCAGTGAGATCATGCGCAGTAAGTATTTTTCTAACAGCAGGTAGAGATCATTTTTTGCTCATAAGTCGTTGGTTCATACATAGTTATTGTTCTTGATAAAAGTATATTATTGTCAAATATGTAAAAATATACATAATTAAGTTATATTAAATTTTAATATTCAGAGTGATATTAACTTCCTTTATTCAGTATGATTCCCGACCTTTACGATAATTATTATTAAGAAAATTTGTTTCAAGCACTATAGTCATGATATCCCGAATGGAATGATTCTTCTGGCTAAAGTGTAACCCCTCGTTTGAGATTCGTTGAAGTCTGATTTGGGATGTGTGTCCAGGAAAACGTTCTCGAGCTGATGTTTCTGTTTCTCCAATATACTCTTCGTCACAGCATTAACAATGAATATAATAACAAACATTACGTTTGTCACAATTCAGTGTTTGATTTAGCTTTATTTTTACTCCTAACGTGGTAAGCAGACTTGTACAATTGTCTTTACTTAAACTACACGAGAAACAATATTTTCTCAAGCATTTCTTAAATCCCATCTGTTTCGATGCAGATGGTGGAGCAATATTCGTGCTTTCATAGAGAAAACTTCATTTCAAAATGACCTTATTACTGCATTTTTGCATGATCGTAAGACAAGCGGTTCTAGATAATCGGAGCACTTTCAAGGGTTGATGCAACGACATAATATGTTCCTTCTCGCGTCTAGTATATAGCCTAAAACTTGCAGCTCGATCGGCTCAGTGCTTATCTAAAAAATTAAGTTCCAAAAATCCATAAAAACAGAAGAAAGGGACATCTTTTCTAACGTTGACTGGAGAACCATCTTCAGGAGAAAAATCAACGACAGTAGTTTGGTTAATCTTTTAACCTTCGTGGAAAACAGTAAAAATAAATCATTCCATCATGTATAAGTTATCACTAGGTTAAAAAACATGCATCAGACTTGACGTAGACGGAAACTTATCAATGCAGGTCCCTTTAAAGTAATCACACATAAAAATTGCTGATCTTGATTGCTCCAACGAAACTTATGCGATCCACAGCAGCTAGGGATATTCCACTTCCGTAGTTTTGTAGAGCACACTATGACTCATCAAACACAGTAGTTGAAAGCGCAACTTCCTTGAAATAGCTAGGAAGCGGCCAGTGTGACTAATACTACAAAGTCTTTAAATTCTACCACAAACAGAATAACATACTCACCTGTATTTTGTGTATCCACACAGGATACCACTACAATCAATGATAAAGTTGCTAATAATATATTATATTCATTATAGCGAGTGGAAGAAAAACCTAAGAATGTAATAACAATAATTTTCATTTTATAACTGCTGTTACATTCATATCAAAATTTGGCACCTTTTTTCCAAGGGGGTTGCCAGAAAAATTTTTGCGGAATCTTAGCCCATGGTCGGTTTAGTGGTACGCCGTATTTATCTCAAATGGGTCCTTCCGATTTTTGTTTGTGTTCTGGTGGTTATTCGTAAAAAAAGTCATCTTTCTGTGATTTTCTCTGCATATAAAATAATAAAAGATAACTAAAGATGGAGAATATCCTTACAGCAGGTTACAAACGAGACAACAATATCTGTTGCACTTATCATTTCAAACTAGACAACACAATGTGCTACGTAGTTCCTGTTTATTCACTTGTTTTGTTCCTATGAACTTTTCCAAGATCTTGAAAATATCTTGGCTTATCCCACTCAAGATCTTGAATTTTTGGTGTTTTTTCCAAGATCTTGTGACATTTCTTAACCCAGGATCTTGGGTACAAGAAGTTTCCCTAGGGTGGTTTAACCAGCCATTAACTTTCTAATAGTAGATGTGAATGGAGAATTCAACCGCTCAGGTTAAAAAATTCTGCATCAGACAAACTTTTTGAACACAGCTACAGTTTAGTGCCTATAGTAAACAGTGACCGGATGTAGAATTTTTCTTATGTGCATGCGGCAGGTAAAACGATATCAGGCACGTACGGTCACCATAGCAACACAATTTCTTTCGTAGTTCTGACAAGCCGAAAAAGAATTTTTTGGCTTGAAAGATAGAAGCGGCAGCTCATACGCCTCCCTAGCTGGATCCGCCAGTAATAAGAAAAGAATGTTCGCCCGCTACAGAGGTCATCCCCCTATTTTATGAGATAAAAAGATATCATACTAGTTTGATCTGAATGGTACTTGATCATGAATTATAAATTCCAAAAATTGAACAAAACAGTAAAATAAAAGCATTGTGTGGTCACATAATTTCCAACTATTTAAACAAAGCGTATAGAGATTCGAATCATGGCTCTGATTGGACCAACCTGGTTGTCAATTATAATCAAGGTGAGTCACATGCGTTAAAACGCTATGCAAAATACTAAAAGAAAATATATTGCTCATAATCATAAGTTGTTGATGTGCTACTACCAGTCTTTTTGGCAGATGACTGTGAAAGAATGCCTGCGACAAATGACGAATTGATTGTTTATACAAATAGTCGAAATGGTTTAGGAATTAGAATAATTGGTGCAAAAAAACCCATCAAACAATCCGGAATATTCATTAAACAATTACTCGAAGATGGCCTGGCACAGAGAGATGGAAGATTGAAAGTAAGAGGGTCACTATCATAAGTATTTTGTATAGTGCATGCTCACCAGATGGGGAAAAAGATCTGTGCAACATTGTGTCTCACTAACTGAACTCTCACATTTTCAAGAGAAAATTGAAGTAGCTTGCTGGAAGTGTTATCACGGGATAATTATCAAATCAGGTAGCTTTCATATATTGTCACTGAATTTCGATTGTTTTATATGCGGCAAAGTCAGGATGGTGAATGCTACGTTCCTCCTCTGTTTCTTGTGATGCTTGCTCTGCCAAAACGGTTTTTGGTCGCAGTGGAGTAAATACGTTTTGAAAGAAAAAATGCTAGTGATTTTCTTTCCTTATGTAGGCGCAGGAATACTACACGATTCTGACACTATTCCGTAATTATATGAACAAAGATCACAAGTGAGGAAAGTTTATCTTTTTATATGTGTTTAGGTTAGTGATCAAATTATTTCAATCAATGACGAATCATCTGTTGGTATAACTCGTGAACATGCTGTTGATCTGTTACGTTCAGCTGCAGCAACAAATCAAGTTCGTTTGTTAATTCGACATGGAAATCAATCTGAGTATCTTAAATTACTTTATGATGAAAAATCAACTGATGATGAAACCTATCATCGCTATTATCAACAACAGCAACGGCACCACTATCATCACTACAGGAATAACCGAAATAAGCATATTAGTGAAGAACAACAAACACCACGGGGAACTCGTCGACACCATCAACAGAATCATAACAGCAAACATCTTGTCGATCAAGATTCAGAACTCGAACCAACTAATTTATCAGAAAATGCACTGAATTTTCTGTTAAATTCAAGCTTTAAAATAAATGATTTGATTGATTTACTAAAGAAATCATATGATATTGGTAAGAAAAAATAATTAATTTACAATTCAATAAATTGGTTACATAGTTTTACATTTTTTTTTAAGATCGTCATCAAGAAAAAGATTTATTATCTCATTTTTCCTCATTAATGATGTTAGATGATCGTATTTCATTACGAGATTTTGAACGTCAAGCGAGTGTAATTTTGAACGAGAACATCAATCTTTTACAACCATTCTACTCTAGCTCGAATAATTCGACATCCACATCATTAGTTCAAGATTTTCGTTTTCAAATTTCACAATGTCCACAAACAATTCAAGATTTACAACAAAAAATTCTTACTTGTGAACAAACACAACGTTTATCACAAGAAATTGAACTTGAATATGAAGATTTATTAAAATATCTTTACGATCAAATAAAACAATATAAACTATCGGAAATAAAATATGATAAAAAATTACAAATTCAAAATTCATTTATACAAAAACTATTTTCCTACATACCACAAAACTGTCAAGATATGCCACAATTGAAATATGAATATCAACAAGTTATATTGCAACGATCATCCGTAAAACCTTTGTCAACGACGACGACGACAACTACACCAACTACTTCACCAATACTTCAGAAACAAAGATATTCACAATATTATCCAGGACGAGGAACAGAAAAGATATAATAGAATTTGATTCTATTTGCGTAGATACTACCTTTAAGACAAGTAATGTTTAATGTTAATAAAATATCTCTTATACAACCAAAGATTTATTTCATCGCTAGTATGAATTCTCAACTTTTTTACTAGTTTCATTTAGTTTATTTGTACATTTTTATATTCGTGGAAAGTAAAAATAAAAATTTTTGAAATGTTGGAATAAATAAAATTGGAAGAAGTTTACATACAGCTACTGTTAAAAT
>CAJNOQ010001099.1:0-35941 GCA_905250885.1 Didymodactylos carnosus | reverse complement strand
AAACAATGTCATTTAATAAAACTATTTTTACAAGAGAGACATCGTCCCAGATTCTTTTGAATAAATGTACTTGATTTTCGAAAACTAATTTTTATTAAATTCAACATTTTTGTGAAAGTATGGTGATGGTAGCAGCTATTTTCCTCTTGTTTAATCTAACAATCTGATAAATATCGGCCGACAGAAACATGTACAGGAATAGTACTTGAAATATTCATAAAATATCTTAAGTTTCGAAGGGAAGACGAATGTTTTGAACGGTTTTGTAGCCATCTTTTTTTCATTCAAATAACACATGTTATCATCAATGGCATGCGTTCTCAGGCACTGCTAACAATAGTCAGTTAGAGGGAATTTCAATGTAATTCTAATAGTAATCATTCATTGAGTATGATGTGACTGATGTCTGTTGACCACTGCCAACTAGATGTGTTTTCAATTCAATATTTTCGCGTTTCAGTTGCTGTATTTGTATTTCACACTGTTTACGCTTCAATTTTTGTTGTTCTAAACTTGTTTCTAATGTTTCAATATACTGACGACGACGTTCACGACATCGTCTCGCGGCTTCACGATTACTATCACGAATTTGTTTTCGACGAAGAGCATTCACAGATAGAACTGAAGATGAAGATGGTGGTGGTAGTGGTATTTTTTGACGCTTCCATTTATGGCAAATTTGATTACTCGATGTGACCTCGTTTAATGTAGATACGGGATGCGCTTGAATAACAGATACAGGCTTCGAACATAGTGGACCTAAATCGAAAAATTGTTTTTCAAGTTCGAAATTGGAAATATGGCCGTCTTACAACAAACATAATGAAAACTGCTTCACTATTATCAATCGATAGTATGTTATGTATACGAATAAAAACTATTGTAGTTTTGTTTTGTCTCGTAGCTGTCGAATGAGAATAAATTACTGTTTTGTGCAACAAATATCTCACGCTTTGAAATAGTGTAGAGAAAAACAGCTTTATAATGTGTTTTGTTATGCGAAGTGATGCCAGTATGATAAATAACCTACCATTTTTATTTTGGATGATTTTTGATTGTCCACTGGTATCTGTTTCAACTTGAAATGTAAATGGCTGCTGATGATCGATAATAATTTGTATACATTTCGAATTCGTTGGATCACCGGGCACTGATATTCGACTATTAGTAGAATTGGATACTACAGACTGATTAATAAATTCATTATTCGATTGGCTTCTCATTAGGAATTTCTTCTTTGGCGAAAACATAGATGACGAATAATCGGAGTCGGGTGATACAACATGTATGTCACTTCTATGAGCAGTTTTATCGAGTAAAGGAATTGTGTCAGAAAACTTTGAGTTTTGTATATCTTCAATAACAAGCATTACCTGAAACGATAAATGAATTATTAGGGTTTATATTGAGATAGAAGTGAAACCATCAAAGGTCTTAAATATATTAAAAAAGGTCAATTCTATCTGTAGTTTGAACTCACGAGGGATCCTTTCCAACTGCCTAATCGCTTTCTGGTTGAAGCCTAGTGAGTTATAGGTTATCGACCACGCTGATTCCGAATATCCATATGAGACGATCCGCTAGGCCTTTCTAGAGCGGTTTTCTGGAAAACTGGTTTTTCAGAAACCTCCAAAAGTTTCTAAAACTTTCTCTTAATAGATCATGATGGTAGCCCACGAAAGTCTGACCATAATGAGACATCTCCCACCTCTACATAAACTTTTCTTTGCAAAGTTATAGAATTTACAATAAAAGCCCTAAATTAATTTCTTCTTATTTCTGTAGGTTTGAGCTGACAATGAACATTTAGGGCTTTTATTGTAAATTCTATAACTTTGTAAAGAAAGGTCATGTAGAGGTGGGAGATGTCTCATTATGGTCAGAATTTCGTGGGCTACAATCGTGATCTATTAAGAGAAAGTTTTATGAACTTTTCAAGGTTTTCAGAAAACCGCTCTAGAAAGGCCTAGCATCTCGTCTCATATGGATATTCGGAATCAGCGTGGTCGATAACCTATAACTCACCAGGCTTCGACCAGAAAGCGATTAGACAGTTGGAAAGGGTCTCTCGTCAGTTATAGCTTCAAATTATCTGTATTCACTATAAAACCGTTGTATCTTCTGACTAGAGCATAGCTTGAGAAAGAAAATGGTCGATGTATATTTTATAAGATCTTAGAGGAATTCATTAGAACAATCAACATCACTTGTCTGCTTTTTTTATTACCGAGTCCTTACTTTGAGTATTTTCTATTATCTATTTCAGAATAATATGAGCTCTACCATAACTCTCTAATAAAGATAGACACGGAAGTGCAATTTACACAGGATTCAAGCAACTCACACAGAATCGGTTCAAATACTTGAAAATTTCAAAATATACACTACTCTACATACATACGCTAAACCTGCGGTAAACTGAAAGAAAATATTTTGAGAAGACAATTGTTTTGTTTTTCTTTGGAAACACTTAGGACATGTTTTCATATTTTGAAGTATACTAACGCTGTAATATGAAGCAGCTAGGGTAGAATATATTCTAAAGTTTTGAAGTCTTTTTTTGAGTACGTTAGGAGTGTTTCGATTCTGCATGAGAATATAGTGCTCTTAGCTATCTGTCAAAAAAAAAGAAATCAATGTATCCGTAACTTTTTAAGAATTTCATTTCAAGTCATAAGCTAATTTTTAAAAAATTTTCTATTAGAAAATTTGTTAACTTATTCTTCTATGAAAAGATCTTATCTTGTTTTTCAAACGGCGAAAACTGCAATTCCATGGCTATCTTCGCTCAAAATTTATTCAAAAAATGGTTAGAAGCTTGAGGGTCGTGCTTAGTCCTTTTTGTTACACTTTACTTAGTACTCAGATGATGTGTAAAGTCGAAGAAAGGAAACAAGTTCAGCATTTTTTCTAATATATTGATGTCGTATACATATCGTACCAAAGCTAATGTATTATTCATATACAGTGCCATCGTTGCGTTTTGAATAACTTTTTGATAGAAAAATAAAAGAAATCTGCGGTTTTCAGTTTTGGAAACTAGACACTTGAAGCTACATTTTCATGAGCAAAATCGATATTTGAAAAGGTTTCCGAAGTCGGTTTCTCAGAGGATCTTTGGAAAACCAGTTTGGATCTCTGAAATCTGACATAGAAATAGGTCAATTCTTTTTGATACATATATAGTTCGAAGTGTCCACTACAAAACTGCATCTAAGCGATATCTTGAAAATCCATGCTTCGGGAGCTATGGATGTTTTACATAAAGCCTTAGCACTTCTGTGCTATTAGGTTTGGGACTGTTAGAAATGCATAAAAACATAGGTTATCGACTATGCTGAATCTCGTGGCAATGTTAGTTTTCAGCACAAAATGCCACAACCGAGTGAAAACCTGTATTAGGTGATTATTTTCATCAAAAACTAAAACATTCATCACTCAGTCAAAATCCATCCAACCTACTTCAGAATATCAAGATATACTCTATTTTATCGGCTCATTCTGATTCAGTACTTAAAATCATTCAAAAACATTCTCTTAGTTCTGAAGGTTTCTGGAAAACCTGTCTAGAAATCAGAGTATTTTCTGTTGGTTTTTACAACATCCATTGAACTTTAATAAATAAGTTCTAACTAGAATAAACCACTTTTAGATTATGAAATAATTACGTGAAAATCTTGTAAAATCATCAGAAGAGTCTATCATACGATTCCATGAGAACCATCAGATCTTCTCAGCTGTTGTAAGATGTTTCATTTCGGTATCTGTCAAATTCCAAAAGGTCTGCCTCCATTCTCCTCATTACTATATGACAAAAATATTTTTCTATATGTAATGGTTATGCTATTTTTCTAGTGAATCATTCAGTTTTGTGAAACTAACTTTATCTATTAATTACTACTATTCATACCTTTGTTAGTTAATTGTAAGATACTTTCATCACTGTAAAATAACTTGAACTAATTCTCTCTTAAACTTTCTCGTTCTCATCGTATGCATGACTCAAATAATAAGTAAGAATTGTTCGCACAATACTCACTTCAGCTGTTGATGGCACAGGAATAGATGTTAGTGATTCGGCAGGCATTAATTCTTGTTTAACCGATGAGAATAATTTCTGAAACGGTGATTGGGTCGGTTGACGTGTTTTAACACATTGTTTCAATTCGGTTTTGATTACATGAACTGGATCTGATGTTATCATTGGAGTAGTCAATACCGTTGGACTATCCTCACACACTGGCAAAGAAGTGCATTCCATTACAACTTTCAATCGTAATTAAATCCAAGACTAGTTGACCTTGTTTTGCTACAAGCAGCAAATAGATTAAAAGAAATGTTTATGAAAAATCATTCAACATAGAACATTAAACAAGAAAAAATCCTATACAACGTCTTATAATTTTTTTGTAGAAAACATCGAAGTTTAGAATGTCGTTCCAGTAGTTTAAGTTCTTCAAAGTTTATTCAGAAAATCGTCGGTATAAAAGATGTTTTTATTTAGATGACAATACTAAGTTTTAAGACAAATTTTGAAAAACAGATTGTATAAAGAAACAATCTATTTATGCGTTCATTCTCTTTATAGAAGAGTAAACCAGCGTGTACTATTTTCACAAATGAGAAGAAGAAACCTAACAATCTGCAAAGATTTTTACGCATTTGTTCATCGAATAAAACAACGATTACTGTGTACAGTGTTGAGAGGTTCCAGTTCAACAACTAAATCTTCAATCACAAAAACCAAACTAAGATTCATCATGAAAATTAGATATGTATTATTAGAACTATGCATTGTTTCAATAGTAAATGACATCCAACTTACTTGTGTTTCTGATATACTACACTGATCCGACCAAAGAAGAAAGAATCATTGGTTTTGTTACAGGAAAGATAAGAAAGTATTTTGTTTATCATAAACGCCTCTGCCTTTGTTTTGAATTCCTTTTCCTTCATGTATTATCGGAGGGGACATGCAAATATGTACATGATGTATGTTAGAAACGAAATACCAAAAAATAATTATCTTCTTGAAAACAAGAGCATATGAGGAACCAAGGATTAAATAAACTAAATTAAAACCATCATCAAGATTTATCATTTAATAGAGTAGTTTTTAGCCTTTTGCTTACTTGTATCGGTGATGATCGATTGTATCATCTTAATAAAACATCAAGAGTGTTTTGTAGAAAAAAGAGAACTCATATTTTGTTGTAAAATTGGACACAAATGAACTGAGATCATGGTTTCAATATAATTTTTCTTATACCTTATGAGTTTTTATCACAGGGCTCTTTAGAGTCCAACACGGATTTTCCGCCACTGTTAGCTAAAGAATTTACCATTTTGAAAGTTTTTAAACTGAACATTTCTTTTCTCATAGATTGTTAGAAGAAAGTTTCGTCTTTTAAACTGTTACATACCTTCACAGCACATGAGGAATGAAGATTTACATCGAACAGAGTTCATCTCGCAGTTTTGTCTTTTTTCCTTCCTGCAGCTCTGGGTAGAGAAGTAGACGAAAGTTATAGAACTTTTCATTTAATAAAAAAACCATTCTCTTCCACTGTGAGAAGTTACAAATTTTTAACTGAAAAACTGAGTATTTTATGGGAACTTCAGTTCCCAAAAAAAAGCCTGTACAGGGTTCTAAAGTTGTTGCGTATTTATTCTATAAATTGTAACTTAGAGTAGTCTCTATACCTCAACTACTCAATAAACAAATCAATTTTTTTGTCTTTTCATTGTTAGTGATCGTACAACCGAACTAATTTGACTACTACTAGGGGTATACCATAACCCCCTAGTTTGTTTTTGCTTGAAAACTGATGACTGATGGAACGCGTATTTTAATGAGAGAAGAATCTGGATTGTATATATGTACAGTAATGAATTTTTCTAGTTGATGCTCAAGTGGTGATCGATCTTTCAAAATTAAAGACATTTGTGATTAGTGAGGATAATGTGACCTTCATTTATGTCCAGTGCATAACACTGTCTCGACGTAAAATGTCGATGCATTATATTCTCAACATATAAATATAGTCATTAAATATGATCATATCCAGCTGTTCTTCATACGCGCTACTAAATAATTCTTGTTAAACTTTTATCAATAATCCTGACAGTGACAGTTGTCATCATATAAGTTGTATATAAGAAGCTGATCAAACGACTCTAAAAATTAAAATCAATGTTTAGTTTTCAACGAGCTTGAGGACTTTACTATTTAACCGATATGAGAATGTTATTTTTATGTTAATGATTAAGTATTGGTGGAATGCTCATTTCATTACATTACAGATAGAGCAAATGACGAGCGGAGAAGAGAAGTTATTGTTTGCATAAGAAATGATATTAGACACCGTGTTGTAGCTAGATCAGGGACTCTTGAGTCTATAGCCGTGGCTCTTTATTACGCGTATGAAGCCATTGTCTTCTTCAATAACTATCGTATACCTACATCAAAACAATTGAACGAATACTTTGAGGCGTTTGAATACTTTTCTCGTAGTACTGAATACTTCTCAGCATAGTAGAAAATGATGAGTACATGATTATTCTAAGCGATCTCAATGCGAAATTTATTTCAGAACGTGTTAAGAAATTATGCAGCACCTTTCCTCTCACTTGTTCCTTTACCAAAATACAACCACAAGAAATTCGTGTGTTGACAATATTTACTGTCCAGAAATTTAGGAAAAACTCTGCGTTCGACATTTCAGTCCCTTGGAGAAATCTATACATGGTACTGTAATAGCTAATTTTTCCTTATTACATACACTTGTAGTACATCTTCCTATTCTCGTTCGTAATTCAAAAACAGTGATTACAGTATCGGACAAGATTTTTTTCCGTTTCAGAGATTATGATCTAACAGTGAGTGGATGGTTAAAACATATTAATTTTTGTCTAAATATTCATGTCTCGCTCATTTTATTAAACGGAAAAGATCAAGAAAATAGAGCTTTTCGGTATTTAAAACGGAAATGAAACGAGGCTTCTTCACAGCTAATGAGAATGCGGAAATCTTCAGTAGCAATTTTCGCACACTAAATTCAAAAAGTTTTGTAACAAAGTTATCAAAGAAATTCGGTCTTAAAAAACGAAATAGCGGCTGTCAGTTATATCCAAATTCAAAAATCCTAAGAAATTTTCCTCTATAAGTATCTGTAGGAAAGAAAGCAAAGATATACTAGTTACAATGACACTTGATATGCCCAATAACGCAATCAAACAAGGAGTAATATGATCACGGTTGAGTTTTTAAAACGTATGACCACTCACCAATTCTATCACTTGTTTCATTGCTCACTTGTGGCTGTGACATCAGGTATGCGTCAAGGGATGCTTTTGGGTCCAGTTGAGTCCACCAAGAGTTTTTGACCATTGAGCCAACTCCATTTGTTCAAAAGAAACGACTGGGTCACACTATGGCAATTCGAGCAAATATTGGGTCCCAAAAACCCTTTTTACAAATTTTCAGCTATGGAAATAGTTCAAAATCGCATTGGGCTAAGGCCCGCTGCTCCCTCCTCACGTAGTTACGCCACTGTCTGGATCATTTACTCTTCTATTGTTTATCAACAAGCTTCCGTCCTCCATGAATGCCTCCACTATTCACACCATGTTCGCTATACTAAGCAGTAATCTTCTGAAACGTATCACTGGAGTTAAATCATTAGGGAATCTGTTAACACACAATCTAAAATGGGATCGATACATTGAAGATGTGCTAAATACGTGTCGAAAACTGGTGGATATAATAACCAAACGTTTCATGAGAACGGCGCCATAGTGTTTGACAGCACTTTTGAGATCCATCCGAAACCTTTGAATTCGGTACAGCACTTGGCTCTTCGAATCATACTCAGCGGCTTTCTCTCTCAAGATATATATTATGTGTGTATATATATAATTCGATATGTTCAGAGTGAGATATCCAAGTACATCTGCCGACAGACCACCCGTTTTCTACCTTAGAAGAAACACTGTTTTGTACGACGTAAAAGTTTTTAATGTTTATTGTGTCCAGGAATGGATGGAAAAAGTAAGCTTATTTATTATTTCAAAAAAAATGTTTACGACAAATAGTTGTGAAGACCGTACAATTGTTCTGTGACTAGTTCTCACATCAGTATTTCTTCTATATTAACAGGCAAAAAATCAAGTTCAACTCTTTTCACGATTCGGATCACAAACAAACAGAATTGAAAAACTTCATTCTTCTCTGCTATCAAATCGATAAGGAATAATGTTTATGAACCAATTCAAATGATGAATCGGGCAGTAAGTGAACACCATCTGTTCATAAAGTGATATCTATTAAAAGTTCAAAAACTGAATCATGCAAAAGAGATCCATGTCAAGACCCATCAACATCAAAAGAATAGTTCTGTTACAATCATATCAGTCAAATACGCACTTTCCAACAATAGATTATAGACACTTCTGCTAAAAATGGTATCAAATTTATAAAGGGTTTGAATATCGTAAAATAACGAATAAAGTATTTTGTTTTGTTTGATGTCTTAGTTATTCAAATGATGAATATGATAACACATTTAACAAAAATGGTTTTGATTACTACAAAAATGCAATAGAAAAGTTTAATAACATTAATCAATAATTAAATACCAACACGTTAATAGTATCTGTATAAACGCCAAAAGTAATCGAAAGAATAATACTGACATATGAAAATAATCAACAGCATCACGAAAAAAGAGCATCTTACAGAGAACGCAATGTGAGCTCTATATGCCAAAATAATGAATAGTATGTGGTTAGTCATACGATGACTAATTTAATCATATACAGATTTCCTGCAGAGATACGATTTTTGCTCTGAAACTAATCCATTGGATGAAAGTTATAAATTTAAGCAAGAATCAAATGGGATTCTATTTTCTGTTTCCCGTTTTTTACACTGAGCCTGTTACCTTCAGACATACAGAAAAATTATGAATAGAAGTATGTCTCTGCATGTACCACTCTAAAAAGCTTATTGTCTCCCTACAACAAGTTTCCCGATCGATCCATGCAAATTGATAAGTATAGTATTTCTTAGATTAGATTCCAGTGACGGTAGAGCGCATCTATTAAAGAAAAATTATTTCCTTGACTGTTAAGTCTAGCGTTATACAAACAAATGTTCGTCCGTCTGTTCGCAATAGAGCAGTGCGACACCTCCGTGCAAAATCTATCTTGAAAAAGAACTCTTAATTATTTTACTTTTAATTTAATTTTAAAAGGTTAATTTTCAGTACGTCAAAACTATTTTAGTACAAGAAAAGGAAAACTTCTTTCAATACAAGCATAAATGGAAAAAAGTTTTCTGACTAATATGTGTTCGTTCAATTACTACTATCCATTTCAAAATATTGTGACATGAATAACTCGAGAACGGAATGAGTTATCGAGATCGGATTTTCGTCTACAAAACAAGATCCAAGCAACGTCTCGAAAATCCATGGTTCGGGAGCTACGGGCGTTTTTCTAGCAGCCTTGAGATTTCTCTGCCATTGGGTTTGGGGCTGTCAGAAATGAACGAAAACATAGGTTACCGATTATGCTGAATCTCGTGGCAATATTTGTTTTTCAAAACAGTTTCGAAAACCTAGTGAAAATGCACATTAGGTGAATTATTCCATTTTTGCCTATTTTTGAGTAAAATTCAAAAATTCATAAACCAGCCAAGATTAACTCAAGTTATGTCAGAATATCAAGATATACTCTATTTTACCTGCTTCAAACGATTTTTTTTTGAAAATAGTAAAAAACACTCTCGTACTTCGAAAGATATCTGAAAATCCTTTCAAAAACCAGAGTATTTCTGACAGTCCCAAACCTGACGGCAGAGGAGTCCCAAGGCTGTAAGAAAAACGTCCGGAGCTCTCGAACCATGGATTTTCGAGATGTTGCTTGGATCTTGTTTTGTAGACGACACCTTGAATTATCCATATATGGGAAAAAACTGATAGATTTTGATGTAAAACTTTGGATCTATAAGCTGGTTTTCCAGAGATCCACACAAAAATTTAGATTCCTGCATATTATTACGTGCCTCGGTCTTGGCTACACGATGACGAAAATTCGATTCGTATTCAAGTCGCAATCACGCACATTATATTTGGATAGTAGTAAAGCGAAAACTTATTTAAATATCAACTCATCACGACATCTATACATAGAGCATCGTTTCATGCACAATGAATTTTACTTAGAATACACCTGCTTCTCTGTTTGAAAGATGAACAGACCTGTATCTAAGAACACAGTGTCCTCACGATACCCAAGGAGTGTGACTTTCCATGTATAACATTGTAGAATATGTGCATAATGAGCGTTGCAAACAGTCAAATTGATGATTCAAATCTCTATATTTTATTCGTTCTGACTTGTTTTCTCCCTTTGAGAACAAAAGTAGGATTTTCTGAACACAATTTATTGTACTATTAACTGATGTTCATCAATAGCAATAGAAAGAAGAAAAATTCAACAAGGTAAGAATCACACATCGGTACTTATACATATAAAAAAATCAGAACAAAAAAAAAAAAAGATGGCTGTTTAACAGATAAAAGAAATGAATTTGCAAAGATTTTGCACAAAATATAGTTCAGTTGATGGATTTAATAATCAATATCAAAATAGAGAACAGAAAGAAAAATGGAATTTACAGTAAAAATAAAGCTCAACAAAAACAATGGCTGGTCATCTCATAAATTCATAATTAACAAATGCGATTCCATATTGATAAGAGTTATATCACTCGTTGAAACTTTTGATCATAAAAAAAAATGTCAATGTGAAAGAAGAGGATAAAGAAACAAAACTCTATGAAAAAAACGATATGCATTCTATTAGGTTTTTAATCGACATTGATCCTTTGGACGGATGTTACATTTACATAATCACGGTTTAGCACATGTATATAAATTAGTTTTATTTTAGTAATAATAAGTAAAAATTGTAGTGTTTTGCACAATAAAAGAGCATTTTTTAAAATTTAGCAAAGAAGAGACGGAAAATCAGCACAAAAGAAGAAAGATCACTGTTCAGCAGAAAAGAAGAAAATACACTTGCACAGATTTTGCACAAAATTTAGTTTAGAAATCTAAATTATACAGTTGATGGGTTTAATCACTATCAAAATAGAGAACAGAAAGAAAGAAAAAGAAGAATGTACAGTAAAAACAAAGCTCAACAAGAACAATGGCTGGCTAAACAGATTATTCCCATAAATTAACAAATTTAAAGAAGAGAGATAAATAAATAAAAATAAATTAACTTTCAAACAATTTCATCTACTTCAATAACGGTGGACGAATACCACCCATATCTAAAACGAACAAAAACATCAAGAACAATTGTCAATAGTTTGTTCAGCAAATTTTTAAGATAATACTTTTGGTTTCATACTAATAGAACATCAGTTCAAAAGCAAAATTTTAGTTTAATGAATGAAAAATATAAAGAGTGCACAAAAAATTGTAGCTTTATCATATAAATCGATTCGTTTAAATCGATGTTTTTACATCCATTATTACTTAACAAAATAAGACATTTCCGTACTATTCAGACTCTTTCATTGAGAACAAACAGTAAAAATATTTCATTGAGCTAAGGATTTGTCTGTAAAGTACAAAAACTTTACTACAAAGTAATGAAAAATTACGTAATAGCACCCTTATTTAATCACCCAAGCTGAATGAATTCGAATTCATCTTACTTTGATTTGTATTGGTATTTGGACGCTGAGATAACTGAGCATTCATCGATGGAAATCCACTTTTCGTTGGACTCTGAAAACCTGCAATACCAAAGAGGTCAAAACGAATGATTAACAGTTGATAAAGAATAAATGAGTGACTACTTTATTTTGCTTATATTACGACTCGGTTACATTCGTTTAGTCGAATTATCTTCAAAAAATATCACCGTAAAATTTTCTTCAAAAACAATGTTTATTTATTTCATAGCTCGCTAAAATCTCTCACTATTTGACGCATATTTCTTCAAGTTTAAAAGAACAACATTTTTTGTTTGAATTAGAACAGTGATGTACGACTTTCAGTATCTGTATCCAAATGTATTATTGTACTCATACCCCGAGTACTCTAAAGGACCTTATTCAAAAATATATTATGTTGTCGTTATCATTGGATAAAGTCTCATGAATGTAATCGAGGCGAGATAGGAGCAAAACATAAAATTTATTTATTTTTGATTAGAGATGTGCAATCCGACCCGAAGGTTGAGTAGGGATGCGTTACATTCATTTAAGTTTTATCTTTTTTGTGGTACGAAGTTGTCCGATACAGATTTCGTTCTTTTTTATTTACCCGAAAATTGGAAGATTTTAGTGGAAAACCACAAAAGTTTAGTGAAAACATACAAGATTTTAGCTAAAATACATGAAGTTTTAAAAAACAGTTACTTGAGAACGTAATGATAATTTCTCATCTTCAGCCGAAAAACATGAGTACAAACTTCTCGGGTCGAGTATAGGTGAAAAAAAAGATTTGTGGTGGAGTATGGATACGAAAACAGTCCCCGTGCACATCTCTATTTTGGATCACTCCTTTCAACTTACCATTGTTAGCTAATTGATTTATTGGAAGTGATTGTTGTTGTTTTTGTCCACGACTGTATGGTGAAAGTGTGTTTAAACTGATGTCTAATTTATCATTCAAATCACTCCATGTATTCTGAATAAAGAACGAAAGAAATCATAAAAAGAATGTAAAAACATATAATTTCACGCATAATTTTTAATTTAGATTGTTTTTATTATTTATTTGTGAGCAATCCCAATTTGAAAGAAGCAATTGAGAGCATTAGTATTATCATTAAACTGTATTAAGGAGCAAAAAAACAAACCTGTTTCCCTGAAAGTTCTTGTTGCTGAACCGGAAGTGAAGAATTATTTTTGAACGCAGCCTGAAAATTAGCAATGAAATTGACTGCAAAAACAACGATTAACACCACTCAAGTCATCTGTATCAATATCAGTTATTGGTAATGTTTTTACATTTAAACAAATGTCTGAACGACTTAGTCATGTAACTCGGCCCGCATATTCTAATTTCGAAAACGGTTCTTTTGCATTTTGTTTCTCTTATAATTTTTGAACGAAGATACGTTCAGAGCTGTGTAACATCTTAAATTGACGAAAAAAGTGTGCTGAAAGCGTTAAGACGTTTCTGTTCTCTACATGTTTAGTCGTTTAGGAAATGTACAGTAGCAGAATTATGTGGTCAAGTCATGAATTCATTGTATAAAACAAAACTATTCTTGTGTTTGTTTGGGAAGAAAACGTATCAGAACGATGAAACAATCGTTCTCTTTCTTTGTAATTTTGTATTTTATTAAATAATTTCTAAATATTTAAACGAGAGATTTAAGTTATACTTACGTCGAAACTGTTGTTAGATGTTATTATTCCTCCTTGTGGTCTTTGAATGAACTGATTTGAATTGGTCGACATCATTGGAGATTGAGTTGACGGTTGAAAAGCATTAAATTGTGGTGTTTGTGTTTGATTGAATAATTGTGGAACTTGTGCTTGTTGCGGTTGAGACAATGGCAACGATGTGAAAAAATCAAAATTTTGTATTGGTGAAGTAGTGGAAGATGGTTGTAAAGGTTGTACAATGGAAGCAGGCGAGACGTTGTTTGTGGACGATGGAGAAGATAAAAACGGTTCAAATGGATCAAAAAGTAACTGATTAGAAGCCGGCTGAGTGCTGAAAAGAAAAATATTAAATTCATATTGTTTGAATTTTCATAATGTATATACGTTTTAGGTGTTGTTGGATTCAAATTATTGACAAATAGCGGTGGCTGTTGTACAGATTGCGTTGTTGCTTCATGAAAATGTCCAAAATCATCGTCTATTTGTTGAGTGATGGGAGCTTCATGAAACGGAGTAAAATCATCGGATGTTAATAAATCAATTTGAGGCGTGACAGGTTGGACAACAGGTTTTGGTAGTTGAACGGGGGATACACTAGTTTTGACAGACTAAACGAAACAACATATTTATTATTATCAACAATTGGTTTTTTTTTGGGGGATAATTTAAGATATTACTAGACACAAATTGATCTAAACGTATTCTTTTCAAATGTGTATATAAAGAAAATAAATTAAATGACTAGAAAATTTTCACCTGTTTGACTTCATTTTTTGAGGTTGATTGTTTCGATTTTGCTGTTGCTTTCTCCTGCTGATTTTCATTGAATTCATAATCAATATCCTTAACAAAACAAAAGAAATATTTTAATAAATGTTCAACAAATAGAATAGGTTGCCAAGAATATATTCTAAAAAAAAGACAAAAATCTTGATCAAACATTACAAAATGTCTTCATGTTATCGAATCGAGTATTCGATAATATATCTCAAAAAAATTTAAATTAATAAAAATATATAACGATGTACGATTATTTCAGAGAAACACAGTTTTACTATTGTTAAAAACTGTGTAGGGTTTATATCGATATAATCTGGGCACATTCAGAAACGTAAAAACATATGATAGATCAGTACGCTTTTTCCTATGCCTCTCTTTCTTATGCAAAATAATGTCAGTTTATTTCAATTCAATCGTATTCTGAAACAATTCATGTGTACTTTAAAATCATTTCGACTGTTGTTCCCAACATATTAACTGAGATAATTGTGTATATTTACAAAAGAAATATTTTAATAAATGTTCAACAAATAGAATACATTATCAAGAGTATGCTCTGAAAGAAAGACAAAAAATCTCCATCAAATACTATAAAATGTCTTCATGTTATCGAATCGAGTATTCGATAATATATTTCAAAAAAAAATTAAATTAATAAAAGTATATAACGATGTACGATTATTTTAGAGAAACACAGTTTTACTATTGTTAAAAACTGTATAGGGTTTATATCGATATAATCTAGGCACATTCAGAAACGTAAGAACATATGAGATCAGTACGCTTTTTTCTATGCCTCCCTTTTGTATGTTTAACTTTCCGAGTTATTTCTTTCTTCCTTTATTTTTGTACTTTTCGATCCATGCGGTTAGATCTTATTTTATTGTTCAATCTATCCATATTTGACTTAGTCTATCACATATACACGATACTATTGCATTTATCACTAGCGGTCTACGGGACTGCAACCAAAAAAAATCTTTTTTACGGAGCCAAGACCCGTATCGGGTAAAAGTCTTCAAAATTAAGTAAATAGTCGGAAGTATTATTTTCCAGGTTAGTCTGAATCATTATACACTTTGTTGCTGATACACTTTGTTCAAAGGTAAAATATTTGTAAAAACAGCTAAAACTACAAGTTTCGTCTAGCTTACACAATAGAAAAAAAGGAAAATGTCTATTATAAAAGTTCATGGTTGAATACTATTCATTTTTGTCTATCAAAAATGAATCAACATCAAGTGTTGCAGTTATTGCTATTTCATTGTTATCACTATTCTCATTATTATTTTTCGTGTTACTATCATCACCTTGCTTCTCATATTTTCGATTTTTTGTTAATGTTTCTCAACGTGTGACTTTCAAACTACCAGCGAATCACGGGACCAGGACCAAAACTTTTTTCTTCAGGGGATCGGGATCAGAAACGTTTGGTCCCATAGACCTCTATTTATTACTGAGTACAAGACATATTTAGTTCCTTCTCTGCACGTTTTATATTTATATTTCTTAAAAACGAAAGTTTTCCATTTTGACTATAAAAAAATGATAAGAATTATTTAATTTATTTAAAAGTAGAACGAATTTTCGAACAGCTGTTGTTACTCACACTGATAAAAATGTTTTGTCCTTAAAATTAACCTTTAAAGTTTTTAATTCCTCTTACGAATTATTTTGATACTCATGCTTAATTAAATATAAATAGCACAGTTGTTTGTGTCTGCAGCTATGAAAGTTAGTTTCATAATGAACGGACACCGTTTCAGTTACGACGAATTTTAAATATGAAAAACTTGAATATCTTTACTAAAATTGTCGCTGAAACAAAAGTTGAAGATTTCAAAACTTCTTGACGTCTTGAAGAATTTGAACTTGTCACAAGTTCAAATTATGACAAAATTTTGATATTATTATGACAAAAATGAAAATTTTTGAATTTCTAAACGATGGTCTTTTGCGTTATTCTGGTCGTATTATCGGGATTATGTCATAGAAACGTTAAGAACGTGTCATTGATAGTGTCTTATTATAGTGGACAGATCTATTATGGAGGGATTAGAAATTCAGAAGTTTCACTAATAAGATGTCTATTGATCTATTATAGAGAGAGTTCAGATATTACCAGCGAAACTCTCCAGATCCCAAAAAATTCCTTCCCAAAACCGCAGAAATACCATGTCCTCCTACGGTATAGATCCCCGTATACAAAACCAATTATATCTCTCACACCATCCTTTGAACCTTTGACAATTTGTTGAAAACGATAATAATTTTATTCTATTTAAAATTTGCAACAAATTCAAATTCTCCAACCTGTGAAAACTTCCCTGTGAATGTCATAGAGGATGTTGAAAGAAAGACGTTAAGAACTCGTATTTATTACTCCAGAACTGTTGTTTTACATCTTAAGGAAAGGACATGGATGTAATCTCTCCGCACAATTATTCCCTAAAACTCAAACATTGACCATCTGAGAATGTTACTTTAGTGGTGACTTTCTTAACAATCGATCAGATCTTTATTTCTCTTCTATTCAACGTTATTGGAAAAATATTCAATCCTAACAAATAGGAGTTCGATATTAAATATAACAAACAGTGGGATAATCTCTCATTCATAATTAAATACCTTTGATTTTCTGTCTCTATAATTATCTATATTATCTTTTCGGTATGTGCTCGCAGAATCGGTAAATTCCGTTTGTCGACGGTTAGATGGACGATCGTCATCATCACTAAACACAGAAATATAAAAGATTAATGATTTTTAACTTATAATAAACAAAAATACTATTGTTTTTTGTAAAACTCAATCAGACTGAAAACAGATTGTAATTAAAATTGCTCAGATAAAATATGAATGGAATTATTGCAATCATCATATCAAATATCAGATGACGCGCATGAATATATCATCATAGCAATTAATACTCATTCGCTAACGAACTTTTTTAAACTTTAATTCTCATCTCTCCAGTCCAATGACCACTGAAATCAGGTTATACTATTGCATCTGTGCTTAAAGGTACCAAGACAATGAGCATTAGATAGCTTGTTCAAGACGATGACATGACTGCCGTTGCCGGGATTCGAACTCCATATCTTTGAAGTAAGTTGTCTGCCCACTAGACGACTGAGTCACGCTGCTCTCAAACGAACTTTTCTTTTATATGTAGTTAGTTCCTTCTCTCACACACGTGATATATAACATTTTGCATTAATCTTTGGACAGTTTCATACGTCAGTAAAACTATTATTGAGCTATGCATCTCTTTCTCTAACTATCTTGCCTTTTTGTAATAAATACAAAAGATTTTGTTTTAAAATAAATATACGACGAATTATTACAATCAGATCTATAACAATTGTCTGCAAAAAATTGACATAGATTCATTTCTCATTCAGAAACTCTTTGGAACAAACAGGACACAGTAATAGGTTAAGAATTTTAATTTTTCTACGTATAAATTCTTCTGTTCTATCATCAATAGTACTCACCTGAAATCGGGTCCATCATCGTATGATGTTCGGCGCTGTTCTAAAACTAATTCTTTAACTTTTTGTGCTACGTCTTCAACTTTATGTACACAATCTTCGATAATTCCAGGATTTGTTGAACGCCATGGGCCATCTAATTCTGCAAAGTCTTTGTTACGTTTACTACCATTAGTTTTTGGACTCTCATCTGAATAATCATAGTCATTGTATCGATCACCTGTAGAAAAATAAACAATAAACAACTAGACAATCAACTACACTTTGGAGAGATTTAAAAGTCAAATGAGTGAAACGATAAATGGGCAAAGTTAAAATACTCAGAAAAAACTCTAAAAAGAAATCAAGAGATTGATAGTAAACTATAGAATTCAAACAGTGTACAATGTATTTAAGTGTGTCACATGCTCATTAACTATCGCATACACTAGTTAATATTCAGATGTATATGTCTCAGTAGGCATACAATAGTGAAATCAGTATTTTTCAGTCAAGAATCTAATTAGGTTTTGCGATTTCGGTCCTGGTTCTGAACATAGATGATTTTTCTTTAAGATAAATAAAGGCTTACATTATCCTCTACAGAATTATAGCAACAGTTGAATTGGCAAAATAATGGGGCTTCACGACCCCATGCATGTTTGACCGATGCACTTGCGAATCTTGAAAACTGGGTATTCTCTGCTCGATTAGACCATTCCATCAGCTCGGGCGTAATTTCAATATACGGAGCGCTCGAAAACTAAATTAAAAAGCTTAAAGTTTTACTATAATTTTACAACTTTTGTCATTCTGACAATTTGAGAGAACTAAAGTATAACGAACTACGGAACTCTGAAGGATCAGGATTAAGGCGACAAGAATTAAGAATCAGCTCAGATATTTAAAAATCCGTTTCATGACTAAAATAGGTACGTCTTTCTTGATTGGAAGTTCGTGAATAGGAGTTTCAGTCCTGATTCTTATTATATAACTAAATGTACTCGGACTCAGGACTGAAAAGACAAAATCTCAAAATTAATTCAGATCTATACATCTGATTCTCAACTAGTATATGGAACGATTTCGAGAAAGAACGAACTTTTTATAGTGAAAAGCCCCACATTTTCCAATTAGACGGGAAAATATTTTTTAAAATTACAATGGAAAGTATATCCGAACGTAACAATTTTACTGAGTTAAGTAACGAATGCTTCACGTTTGGCATCAAATCGAGCAGTTCATATCTATTTTGAGCGTCACTGATCAAAAGAATAACCAACAAGTAGGTAAGTAGAAAAAATAATCATTGAAAACAGATTACTAAGAACAGATAATCAGAAAATAGAAACTTAGATGTACTCGATGAATACAGAAGTTTTTTTTCACGATGTTCAAACGAGAAGAATTTTGATCACTACAACGTATTATAAGAAGTTTTATCAACGTTTTGTGTCGATTTGGATATTTAACATCAGTTTTTAATCGTTCTCATGTAATTTTTACGAAAATGGAGAGTATACCGTTATTTTACTAAATGTACATACCGTAGCGATGTGATTGTGATTCTCCACTCATTCCCACATATTTATCTCGATTTGTTTTTGCTTTTTTTCGTTCATCTCGTAAGCGATCATCATCTTGGACAAATTCGATAATTTCTTTTACTTTATGACGAACTATAAGAGTTCTGAGATGATAATTATAAGCTGTTATTCGTATCATAAGAGCCACTTACCATTGATTCCTTGATCTTTGCCGTGGTCATCCGAATATGAGAAAGATTCCAATGATTTAAGATCGTACAAATGTTCACGAGTTGATGTTACCACTTTTTCACCACCATTTTTCAATAAATATAACAGCACAAGTAATGACTGAAATAGAAATAAAACGAAAAAAATAAGTGATAACATCATATTTATATGATGTTATAAGTAGTTTATAAACTACTTTTACTACGCTCTATTGGCACGGAAAACTATGAATTAACGAAGTTAACAATAAACAAATATGAAACAGTTCCATGGTAGACTCTGGAAATTCATTGTTTCAAAATATAAGAAAAAAAACTTGTCAGGGCCGCACCGTTTGGGACTCAAATATGAAACTTCGACTATTAATTCTTGAGTTCGTTTCGGTAATCAGTAATTAAAAAAACGATGGATGAACTCTGACAAAAACAGAAAATGCTTAATCGATAATTGATAGTTTTTTTACACGGACCGTGGTTATTAAAATAAACGTCGGTTCGACTGCTAGACCACCGATGACCGACGGCTATTAGTAAAAATTGATGACATGGGTATGATTCCTGAGAGAAACGATAATAATTATTACTTATTTAATTAAGATCATAACTGCAATGGAGAAGGCAAAAAAAACAGTAAAAAATACTAGGGTGCTGAATATATAACTTACACTCCTCCTTCCTTCATATAAACTTTATTTTGTTAGAGTACAAGCGGAAAAATATTCCATTACAGTATTCTAAACTAAAACTATCGAAAAAACACAAAATCAATTTTGTACGAATAGAGATTTGAACATATGAACTTAGCTTTGCAGTAAACTGCAAACTAAATTCACTGTTCTGTGTCTACATTCTGTACAACGATTGAAGTTGTGTAATCGACTGAATATTATCAGTAGTAATTTGTTCTCTATTATTCTAAGAAGTTTCACGAAAAACTTAGTGACACTTTCGATATCTCGACATACGCACAAATAAACACATTAGCTTATTAATAAAATCCTCCAATATTTGTACTCTACTCTTATTTGAGTGTCATTTCTGTTCAGAAGACCTTGTTTTTCTTTTCTTTTATTTACCGGCAAAGAAAATGCATAAATACTTGTATTGAGAGACTGAAAAAAATTTCCGAAGCAAAGTATGTCTTATAGGCCAAACAAGATTGTACTAGAACTCTTGGACTTCACAAATAGGACTTATATCAGTGGAACTCGTAGAATAGTAGAGTAACAATAATTAATATAATTTTACTTTGTATGTTCTTCTCCAGAATTTTTTTTCCGATTGAAACATTCTTTTCCATAACATTCCCATCACTTCACTATAATGTTCATAGGAATAAGACAGTTGAGATATTTCTTGTAATAATTTTCCTAAATGGAATAGTTAACAAATAGAAACATGTTTAAAACAGAAAAATTGTTAAAAGAATCCTTTTCTAGTTACACATAAGTAACCAAGTCTTTTTATCTTATTTTAATATGTAGCCAACGTATCTGAAGTGTATTTTACACAGTAAAAAAGCTTCTATAGCCAACTTCAATCTAGTTTTACGCTCATTTTAGAAATATGATGAGATTATTGCTTCAAGGACACAATTTACTTAACAAATTCAGACTTCTTCTTAAAAATACTTTAATGTTTGGTAACAGTTGACTTACCCGGTGGTCCCCATGATTCGTCATTTGTGGCTTCGACAATTTTTGCTTCAGCTTCAGTGTAGTTCATAACAATATTAGTTACTTTGTCGACCATTTCTCTTACTTTGTACGGCATTGTGGGTAAATAGCTTCCCAAATTCAATTTATTAAACGCATCCATCTTGTCTCACGTTTACGTACAACAACAAAGCAATAAATAGATCAAACTAAAAGAAAGAGAGAATCAGATTAGAGAAAGTGGTATCAAATATCAACAAAGATTCCTCATGCACAAATTAACGGAAAATCAAAAAGTTATTTGTGAAAAATAGCTCCATTTGTTGCAGACGTAAGCACAAGAATCAACGAAAAAAACACAAAAACTGGTTTTATTTTACCACTTACGCTTAACTTTTTACGTCTAGTTAGCTTTAGCTTAACTCGAAGTCAAGCCAGTCTGAGCAGCGGCCATTTTAGGTTCCATTGCATCATAGACTCTCACCAATTGTTGTTGAAATGTTAAGATGTTCGATTCAACTTTTAGATACAATAGAAATTATTCTTCAATAAGAACAACATTGTTTTTAAAGTTAATTTTGTAAAACTAAATTAACTCCATAAACAACGTGGTGGGATCTGTTTACAAAATAAAGATATAAAGACTCTCGGAATTGGTTAGTCTTAAAGCACTATGAGTGGAGGTCAAATTTTTTCACAAGTCAAGTTAGTTTACAATTGATATCTCACAGACGATGACATTAGTGATAAAATGATGTGGACAATTAATTATAATTATTGATAGTCGAAATTAATTATAAATGTACTCTATCTAGACGCTTGATAACAGATTTTTCATTGGTTTTAATCTTGAACTAATAAGAGAGTTTCACAGTTGGCCGATTGCTTTTAGATGTGTAAAATAAATAAAGAAAAAAATATTCTCCTTTCGTATATAATGAATCAGAGTTGTTGGCTTTCTTCACGTCTAATTTATGTCTTTTACTGATTAATTTTAAATATTATGTGGCAACTACGTTTCGTCAGATGATGATCACAAATTTCAAGGTAATAGGCACTTAATAGTTCTATGTAGTATCGCACTTAAATTTGTCTTTTTAATGATTATTGACAGAAGTAAAACAATAATTCCAATATTCTGTTGTTTATTGCCATTTTGTTTTTTAAAATGAAAAAAAAAATCGAAGGCAATTCTTGTTTAGTTTTCACCTATCTTATTACTATTTTCCCTAAAGCTGTCAATATTATGTAGCCATCAATATAAGCGATTGTTATTGAATTGAAACAGGACGAATGAGTTTTTCCATGTGGATCTATATGTGTAGAGATAAAAAGGCCAAAATGCGAAATTTTTCCGCAAAAAATTGGTATCAATCCTGTCATCAACTTACAATCACATGTTTATTCGATTGAAAAGAATCGTAATTGATAGTTGATCATTTCTCGGTTGAATGTACAAAGACAGTTGTACAGAAAGAAGGAATGACTTCTCTCGAATCGTGGAGTCTTTCTTCCCTGTAAAAGTTTGGATTACAGGGCAAAAGTGAAAAATTTCACATTGATTGTGACTTATTTTAAAAATACTGGCTGAGAATTTGATGTTGTTACAACGTTTGCTGTTTGACAGATTTTGTACAAAAAGAAAAAAAGAAGATTGTCTTTCTACACAAGATTTTTAACGATGAAAATGTAAAATATCTTCTGCACTATGGTCATTTTGTTTTATTAGTGATTTAGTTTTGCTTTTGTGATAATTATGTTATTATCTGGCAGATTATTTTTTAACCACTACGAACCGAACCGTAGTTGAAGATAAAACTAGATTTCTGTTCATCTGTTATAAAATGTTATTAGCAAAAGATTAGATCCTATCGGTAACATGATTTAGTTTTAACAATAAAAAAAACTTTTAAAGCTTTTATGCCAAATTAAAATCGATGGTACCTTAGTGGTTGAATGAATGAATTTTTCACATAAAGTGAGAGATCATTAAACTTTTCCGACCTATAACATGATGATCCCCCCGTCAGATAAATAGACAGATTTAATGGAGCAGATAAAAGAAACAAGATGCTAACTGAGTAAGAGATAACAGGCAATTATATAAAAAGGAATAGAGATATAAAGTAAATAAATAAAATGAAGAAACTAGAAATATTCGTAAAAAAGTTGACATTTAACATGAAGAAAGAGCTTTTTTCCGAAAAAGACAATAATTCAAGAAGATTATTCCAGTTGGTAGCTGTGGATCAAAAGAAAGACGAATGAATTGTTTGACAAGGGAACTCGATGACACGAAAAGGAATATGATCGTATTTCGAATGACGACAGCGTAAAAAAGAATGGTGAGGATGTTGAACCAAATAAAAAATCGAAAGAGGAATAATGCTGATGACAAATTTTTAAAAAAATTGAACAAGTTTGAAATATTTGTGATGAAGAGAAAGAATTAGAGAATTCAGTTAGATTTACAAGAAAAATAACGCATTAAGTTTGTTGAGAAAACTATCATAAAAAGTACAGTAACAGTCAAACTTTGGAAGAATAGAAGAAAGATAAATTTGATGTCGAACGTAGATTTAGCGTTAGAGCTAAATCTAAAGATAAGATTCAATGCTGATAACGTACGTCGACAAGCAAGAGTTATTTAAAAAACATTGGTTATAAATAAGTGGGAAAAGGTTGAAAGAAGAAGAAAAACAAGAACATTTAGCGACATAAGGTTAACAAAAGATCATTGGACAGTAAAATTTATACAATCTTGAACGTGAGAAAAGTTGTGCGAATAAGAAGAAGAGAGAGGAACAACTAAGAAGAAACATCAGGATACAGAGATATTTCATAATTCGGAGGAAAATAAAAACCAAAGTGATCAGTATGAAATTTCCTGTTCTTTAAAGTCACTGACTTCATGTGAAAATTGTTTACCTGTGCTGATATACAACGTCTAATATTTGTTTTCATTTTCTTTTGTTTCAGCATGCATTAAAATATATGGATAGACGCTATGGTGTTCATGTACGACGAATTAAAAGGTAAGAGGTACGCAAACATACCATTTACTTTCTTTATTCATATTTTATGATAGCTCCGAGCTCATTTAGAAACTGTGATTTTTATTTTTACCTTAACTATTTTTTCGCTCTTCCTTCTATGATCAGAGATGGGCACAATCTCAGTCATTTTCAAACAAAAATTTTTTAGTCTCAGTCTCAAACGTTTCAGTCATCATTAGTCACAACAAATTTTTTCTCCTTCAAAATACGATCTAAAACGAACAGATTTAACAGAGTAAATCAAAATTACATTTAAGTAATGTAACCTTGGAGAGAGGTTTCAAGGTCTTTTTCAATGTTACTGCCCTAACGAGAGAACCTTTCGAGGTTATAAATCGCTTTTTGATCGAAATCTAGTGGGCTAAAGGTTATCGACCATGCTGATCCCGAATATGATTATGGAAGCTGCCTATGGTCGTTCGAAGACACGGTTTTCTGGAAAACTAGTTTTCCAGATACTCTAAAGAATAACCATGCTTAAGGAGACATAGTTGTAGTCTATAAATTTATGATTAAAATGAGACATCTTCCAGCTCCACATGATCTTTTTTTGCAAAGTTATAAAATTTACAAGAAAAGCCCTAAATGCTCAGAGCTACAGAAAAAGGAAGAAATTAATTTAGGGCTTTTCTCGTAAATTCTATAACTTAGCAAAGAAAGGTCGCGTAGATGTGGGAGACGTCGCATTTTGATCAGAACTTCGTGGGCTACAATCGTGACTAATTAAGAAAAAGTCCTAAATTAATTTGTTCTTATTTCTGTAGCTTTAAGGATTTAGGGCTTTTCTTGTAAATTCTATAACTTTGCAAAGAAAGGTCGTGTAGAGCTGGGAGATGTCTCATTTTAACCAGAAATTTGCTGGCTACAATTATGTCTCCTTAAACAAGGTTTTGGTTATTCTTTAGGATTTCTGAAAAACTAGTTTTCCCGAAAAACGTATCTTCGAACGACCATGGACAGCTCTCATAATCATATTCGCAATCAACATGGTCGATAACCTATAACCCACTAAATTTCGCTCAAAAAGCGATTTATAACCTCCAGAGGTTTCCTCATAAGTGAAAAAAACGTGACTATTTTCAAACAATCCGCCACACAATAAAAAAAACGTCAGTTTCAGTCATAAAAGGAAGGTCATCAGTCATGACTGAGATTTGCTTATCATAATCCGAGAATTTTAAAAAAACTTTTAATTAAAACTATTTCAAGAGATTCTTTATCTAATTTTTAAATTTTTTGTTTGTTGAGTAGTCAAACGGTCTGCGGGACTGTTTTTAATTCGATGTTTTGAATTGTTGAATACGATGCGAAAATTTAATGATTGTGTCTCTTCTCAATCAGAAAATCTTTCTACTGAATTATATCGACTTTTTCCTCTTTCTTTGTGTTTTTAAGTAAATGAAAATTGTTTCATTTATCTTAAAAACATATCTTATTGAACACCAACGTTCGAACATCTTCAATTGTCTTGAACTCGAAGCTATACGTGACTATAATATATTTTCTCACTAATTTTTTTGTTTATTTTTGTTTTTTCAATTTAGATATTTGCTGTTTTTATTGTAAAAATGAAATATAGTATGGTCTGTAATGGCCGATTATATATCGTTAACCAGTACGCGTTTAATTAAATTTGAACAGTTAAAAATAAAATTATTTACACTATTACCAAAGTTAGTCTTATTAGACTAGTAATTTATCATCATTACAGAAAAAATGAAATGACGAAAAAGTTCACCAAAAGTGATTAGTCTCAGAAATAAAAATATTTCTCTTCTTTTTTTCTTAAATATATATTGAGGCTAATTTCTTTTGGTTTATTTTCTATATTTAAATACTGTATCATACTCTCTGTTTAGGTCTCGTCGTTCACTATTTATTTGTCTTTTATGTGCAGTAACCATACTGTATTTATTCTCCAAATGGATTCCAAGTAGAATTACTCCTGCAAATAGTAAGTTAAATTATTCATTACAACTTGGTTCATATTTTAAGAATGAAGACAATTTATTTTTCTTAATATCCTAACACAAAGAGCATATCTACATCTATTTTTATGAATAATTTATTCTCACGAGGAAACCTTTCGAGATGTCGCCTTCCCATTCCAATGATTTGTACATAGATCGATAGACCTCAGTGAGGTACTAAATACCCTAAAAGAATTCGTGCCCAGGACTCTTGAAGACCCGATTTTCTGAAAAAAACAGTTTTTCAAGAACTCTAAAAAATAACCAAAACCTTTTTTTAATGAGGCATGATTATAGTCTATAAATTTCTGATTAAAATGAGACATCTCCCAGCTCTACGCGATCTTTCTTCGCAAAGTTATAGAATTTACAAGAAAAGCCCTAAATTTATTTCTTATTTCTGTGACTTTGACCTGACAATGAACATTTAGGGTTTTTCTTATAAATTCTATAACTTTGCAAAGAAAGATCGCGTAGAGCTGGGAGATGTCTCATTTTAATCAGAAAGTTGCGGGCTACAATCGTGTCTCATTAAGAAAGGTTTTGGTCATTTTTTAGATTTCGTGAAAAACCCGATTTTCCAGAAAACCGGGTCGTCTAGGGTTATGGGCTCGAAACCTTTTAGAGTATTTACTACCTCACTGAGGTCTATCAGTCGATGTACAAATCATTGGAATCAGAAGGGGACATGTCGAAAGGTTCCCTCATCAGTGTTCGTAAAACAACAGAGTTCTTTTATTCTCTTTTGTTGTTTTTTTTTGTTTTAGTTCCAAATGAAATGTGTCTTGATGTAAAATTAGATTCTTATTCACGTGAAGTAGATGATATGAGCACAATTATTAATCATCAACCAATTAAATATGGAGAAATAGTTTCATTACCGTTCACTGGTACGTAAGACATTCGTATGGACACTGCGATTTAGTTTGTTTTATACAATTTTATCGTTTGAAATGAATATTTTCTTAATGATGGTCTTTTGTAATGCGTAGCAATTTTTTTGATGTCGTTTTTTTCTCCATAGTTTTTCGCTTCGATAAAACATTTTCTCTTTCGTTTTGTAAGTTCAATATTGTTTATTCGTGTATATTTAAACCACAGCAAATCAAAATTTCTGAAAAATTAGACGATTTTTTTAGACTCTAGATTCGAAAGAAAGAGCAGAGAATGATCATACAAAAATTGATTTTAGATTTTCACAACTATTCATTTTTAATACAACAACGGAAACAAAAAAAAGAGAAGAAGTAAACAAATAGAAAACTATTCTGCCTTCCTTACGCAATATTTTAACAACATGATCGTTCTCTTTTGCTGTACGAATTTGTTTCAACAGTTAATAGATAATCATAAATTATTTACAATGAAAATCACTGTTTATTTTGATGTTCACAATCATTCGTCTCGTCGTTCATTTTTTTTTCTTTTTTTTGAATCTTCTAATCTTAAATATGGTATCTCAGTCTAAGATAAGAAGATATTCCAGTTGACTGTAGTAAGAAGAATGGGAGAGAAGCACAAGTTCAGTTTTCTCGCAGACTGATTGCGACGTGCACTATGAACAATAGACAGTCATTCATTTCTACCGTTTTACTATTAATCAGATATGTCAATATCGGTAAAAATGTAAATCATCAGAAAAATTAAAAATTATGAGACATCGGAAGAAAAGTCTAAAAATCAGGAGGGTGCTGATGATACTAGGAGATTAAACAATTCTGATTTAAACTGGTGCTATATTTTTATCTGTCTCTGTGTATTTCAGGTAATGGTTATATTGGTCTATCTCTTTCGTTACAATCTCGTTTACAACTGATGTATGATCGCACATTCGTTTCCACCGCCTATTCACCGCTTGTTCAAATTACATCCGATACATGGCACGAATCATCAGCTAATGTTCTTCAAATGAGAACAGGTCTTGTTAGACGAATATCCTGCTTTAAACATGATGGTACAAAATCCGCCTATGTTAAACATTTGCTCTATGCTCATCGAACGAAACCGTCGTTATTAATACAAGAAGTTGAGATATCAAATCCGTCAGATTATACACTCGATCTTGACTTTAAACAAATAGATGAAACAAAGTCATCGACAACCACAAAACAATTAGATCAGCAAGATATTAGGTAATTGAACATTCCGATGAATAAATTATGTAACTGATCTTAGTTTTAAATTTTCATTCATTTCTATTAAAATTAATTATTCTTTACTCAGTCTATTTGTTTATTTTAGTTTTACTAGTGATGTGTCTTCATCTAATGATTTATTTACTCTTACAACATCTCAAATATCCGTTCGTCCACATAATAATAACTTTGTCATTATGGTTACTTTATCTCAAAAATTAAGAACAACTCAAGCACATATTAAGCCTGGTAGGTGAGTATTTAATGACTCATTCAAATTGTCATATTTTTTTACTTAATATCTGTTTCATGCTCTCTAGTGATGATAAATTTACTCTCTATCTGATAACAAAATTTTCTTCTCTACTATCTGATAATTTAATGGCTAACGATACATACGTTAGACAATATACACAAACATTACAAAAACAAGCGAAAGAAGTACGTACGTTGAGTAAAATTGTGTATAAAAATATGCGTAACAATTTTAGACTCCATTAATGAGTTAGCTGATCTATGTTATTATTTGGATTGTAGGATATGATATCTGCTCTACAATCATCAATATTTAAATTAAGAAAAGAACACATTGACGCATGGAACTCGGTAAGTATAAAGTGAATAAATTTTGTCTGTTGAATCACACAGATATGCTCCAGACTACTAGCATTGCACAGTGGTCACACAGGCGGACATTTGGCCAAAAATCGAAGATGAACTTTTCTGTGATTTGAATAGTGTCAGATATAGTCCATTCAACGCTCTATCGAATGGCGTAAAAATTTTGTTTCTACAACTTTTCCTTACGGAGTTATTCGATAAAGAAAATAAGGAAACATGAGAAATATGCTGAAAAATGGATGGATGTATTCAGTAAAATCACAACGCTAAATAGCGCTAAGGTCCAATCTCATTCATTTTCATGTTCGTCTCGATGTCCTGTGTTTATAGTGCATGCAGCTTTATGCAGTTTTGCTTCTGGGTTTTTCCGCAGGTTTTTCCAAGGTTTTGTTTTCCCTGTAGGTTTTCTCCTAGGTTTTCCCCTTAGTTTTTTAGGTACTTTCCATTTTCCTCAGCTGAGAAACACTTTTATTGAAAACTAATGTGATATTCGGAATCAGCATGAAAACTTGCGTCGAATGATGCTTAATTTGTTAATTTTACAAATAAAATATTTTTTGACAAAAATTCAGGGTAAGGATCCTCTTTACGACTTTTGAAATTAAAAAAAGGAGATGTCCGCCTGCTCTATGGAAAAATGCCCACAGTGCATTGTAGTCTTTTCTCTAGTTCGTAGTTGCTATTTTCTAATTTATTCGTACCTATCGGATAATTTTGATTATATTGGTCTAGATTTGGCATAGTGGTTTTTCGATATCTCGTTCCTTGGCCCCACAAGCGACCAATGGTGATATAATTAATCGAACGTTGTACTATATTCTTTGTTCCACACCTGCTCCTCTCTACGATCTCAGATTGAACGAAACAAAAAGAGAAGAATTAAAACAAAATTTATATCAAACAGATCGATGTTACGATGAACACAGTACATTGTAAGTACCGCAATATTACAGTGATAAATGAACCACGATTAAAACTTAACTGTTTTCTTGTTGTTGTTTTTTGTAGAGCGGGAAAGAAATTGTGGCTGAATCGTGGCGATGACTTGGCCGTATCTCAATTAAACTCTTTATGGAGATTAACATTAGGGAAAAAAGGGTGTACAAAACTATTACAATCGGGTATATAGACTGTTTCAAAGTGACCTATGTCTATGTGCTGTTCATTCGGTCGTTCGAATAGTTTTATAATGTGATCAGTATCAGTTACTTATACTTTGAGAGATACTAATTAATTTTCATTATATTCGCACGAAACGTTTTGTTTGTCTTTGGATGCATTAGAAATCTATGCGTTAAATGGCGGCAGTCTACCTTACCTATTCATTTTATCATTACATCCTATGTTTGTGATTCATTGTAAACTATAGTCATCTAAAATACAAAATTCAACTTGCTCCGATATGAAGAACTCACATTGGGGTTGAAAAAAGAAAAAATAAAGTGATCTAATTAATACATTGTTTGTATTTTAGGTGCTGATGGTATATTACAAGCGATGTTACTATCGGTGGGCGGTCTTCGTTTTCGTAATCATCATTTAGAAATGTATTTGGATCCAAAAGACTTACATCGTGATATGTTATTCTACAGAATTAATTTTGGTAAAAATCTTCAATTAAACATTACATTACAAGTGGAATTAGATAATAGAGCTGTGATTTATGCATCCGTTGATAAAGACGATTCTAATTCATATGCGTGTGATGCTGGATGTCTTGATGCACCAGCAAAATTAAGGTATTCATTTTTATAGTAGAAACATCACGCTATTTTGTCTACTAAAACTGCAACTAAATAACTTTGATGTAGTCCACTGTGCACTAAAAAAACGTTTCTTTGATGGTGCGAGTTAAAATAGAAAAAAAGGTTTAATCTATCTTTTTTTGCATCTGACGTAGCTTTGAATTTTGAGTTTATCCCTAAAAAGTGCACTGATGTGCAATTTATCATATGAATACTCTCAAAGGACTTGTCAGACCATTTTGCTTAACACTATTAAGTCAGCGTCTCCCAATAGAAATGCAGTATTAAGTAGCATTTTCTTTGTCATAGTTTTCTGCATTTAAACAATGAATAATGTTGAATCTGTTTTAGTACAACTCCTGTTCGTTTCCCAGTTAAAATGACCCAGCCACCAACAGCTATTTTATATGTTACCGAAGATTTTGAACATATTAGTCAATTGAAAGACACAATACATGTCCGAGAAGTCGAAATAGGTAAAAATTCATTAAACTAACATTTTAATTTTTAATTTTATTAAATGGATTTATTATTTCAGCTCCACCGCATGGTCATGATATATTAGCATTACATCGTCATGGACATAAATTAGGCGGTTTACCGCTCACATTTTGGATATCACTCATTATTCTAATTCTTATATTTCATTTATTTCTTCTCAAAATTGTTCTCAACGAAATGGGTTATTTCAATAAACAAATATTACCCACGCACAATCGACCTAGAGTATTGTGACCTTTCTTTTGTTCTTACTTTTCTAATTTTTTTTTTTCTCTCTCTCGTTCACTGTTATTTGTTTGGTTTTTTCAAAATAAAAAAAAATAAACAAGTCAAACAACGATATATAGTAGAAACAGAACGTTCATAAGTTTTATTGATCTAACGATAAGTTAATAATAAAATAAACTCTTTAGTGGAGAGTTCTGTGTAATTGGATCTATTCTCTACCAATTTAAAACAAACATGACCAGATTAACATGTTACACAAACAACAGTATTAGAAAAAAGTGTAAGCGAGTATTTTTTTAGAATATCACATACAATGACAATTAGTAGGTTTCGATCATTTAGAATACCTGCTGGTAATCGACAAGAAACACGGTATTTTGTTTATTTTAAAATGGATGATGATATTTTGTCCGTCAACATTTGACAGATATAAAACTTACTTATTTTCTAAAATATCTACAATGTTCAACGTAGTCCTTTTAATTAAACTGATTATCTCGTATACTTTTTTCATACATATTAGAATAGTAGAAGAAGAAAAAATAAAAAGTAGAAAGTGTAATGCAATTGACGCTATCTCAGAGTTCAATAGTTGACTAAATGTCCTAGACTCAATTTTTATGCTAAACATTACAATAATATTGGAAAAAATATATATTTTTCTTTTGTAATTAATATTGTTTTCTAGATTTTGTTTTTTTATGTAACTTGTAATTTTCTTTCTAAGACCTTATCGAGATATTTATCATAGACTTTTGTTTTTCTATTTGGCTTATAGAAATGATTTACCAACAATTCGTCCATTTCATTGATGTTGAACGAATGAAGACTAACTTCAGATGGATCACCTTCGATTGTTGATAGAGAAACAGGAGAAGAACGTTCAGGAATTCTTCTCATTGGTTGAATATATGGTAAAGATTCACGAACAGGATGTTTGTTGTGAGTGCGATCTTGAGCAAACAATGGATTTCGTTCTGTTTTCTGATATGAAACATCTTTTACCGTGAGCTCTTTCCCCATAATCAATGGTTCGACATTAAAATAATGGGTTTGATGATGGTGATGATGATGATGTCTGCTGGTAGAACGATGATTAGTATTATCGGTATGTGATATCTACAAAGAGATAAAGTTAAAAGTTTGTGTTCTCTAAATCAGATAGATACACAATTTTTTGAGCTTAATTAACAAAAACTCTCAATGAGATAGCATTATTTCAATTATTCTCAACTATATTTTAAATTCTGAAAGACGATTGTATTACACTTCAAATAAATTATATTTTATGTCTACAAAATTATTCATCGGTGATAATACTTTTATGCATTTTTAACTGAAATATGCAGTGCTATTCAGTTTTTTTAATTTTACTATTCATAATCGAATATAGCAATGCAAAATTGAAAAAAAAAGTTATCTGGAAACTTACCAAAACGGGAATATGCTGTGACGATTGATGATGATGGGGTAAATGTTGAATTGATGATTGATGATGATCTAAAGTATCTAATTGATTTTGATCGGCTTTTGCATAGTGATTGTACCAGTCCTCTTCCGATTTCAAATGTTGACGTTTTTGTTGTGTTCTATCAATTTCTCCATCTTTGAATGATGTATCTAAACTCGACGGTGTTGTCTGTCGTTTTGGTTTCTTTGTTTTTGGATCAGTGATATACTCATATTGTTTCTTGTCCTCGTTATATTTGATAATCGATCGAGATAGATTGTTGTCTTTCGGTTTTGTTGTTGGTTTTTGAGTGAATGAAGATACTGAAGATGAAGCATAACGATTTGCTATCTCAGCTGCATCTCCATACTTCTCTGGTTTCGTATCATCAAACGGTATCAAATGTCCATCTTCAGTCTGACGATGTTTCATTATCCATGAGGGATTTTTCAGTTTGTAATAGTACCAATAAGGATAAGAGTGTTTACCTAATGTAGGCTGTTTGGTTTCGGGTACATCGACTAGTTGACCTTGACCAGACGGAGCTTTGGGCACAAATCGTTGTTTCTTTTGCTTTTCTTTCTTTTTAGGCGTTGGCGGTCGTTCATTGTATAAGTGACGACGACGATGAGAAGGAGGAGAAGGTGATGGTTGTTCATATTCACTTTGTTGACGACTACTCGGTGGAGTTTCAGGAGTTGTGCGTACGGCAATTAAGTTATCATTAGTTAAATTTTCTTTATGACTGGCATTATTTGCAGCATCAAGATCTTCCTGTTTAATGTTCAGATTTGTTAAATAATCCTTTTTAAGTTCAAACGTCATGATTCTTTTCTCTTTCTCAAAAAAATGAATTTAACTTGAAGCGATTCAATAGCTAGCGTAACGAAAGCAAACAATTTATTTTTTTATCAAGTGGATAAATATTCTTGATGAGTATAAAAGAGTTTGTTTGTTCAGTTAAATAAATTGTGAATAATTTTATCAAAATAATTACATGGCTAAAAAAAGTCTTTTCATTGTTATTCTTTTAAGAATTAAAAAATAATAATTAAGCATAATGCGATCAGTATAAAAAAAGAAGTTGCGATATATACCTAAAAAAATTTCAAGAGAAGAAGTAATATTTTTCTGCAACATTTTCAACATTATTTAAGATGTTTTGATTAAAAGATAGAATTTATTTTTTATTTAAACAAAAGAAATAAACTGATAAAGGTGATCAGATCAAAATTACTGAGAAAATTATTGGATCTGATATGTAGCTCAAATCAAAAGGAGCTATTGTAAATATGCGAGATTTTATCTACCACAAGAATATCTGACATGTTTTCTAGTATTAGAAAAGACTTTGAGAGTGAAAAAAATTTGTATAAGATTGTTTACAAAGAAAGACAGTTAAAAAGGAATCACTGCAAAAGGTGATGACAATAAAGAAACCAAAAAAAAAAATTGTAGTATGCGTGTTTGTAATAATATTTGCAGTAAGATATCTAGAATAAAGTCTGTAGGTGCCCTCTAGAAATAATGCGTAGACTAGAAAACCGAAATCGGCGGCGTTTTTCGAAAAAAGTATCTCTAACGTATAAGTTTTTGATAATTTCATGTATTTTAAGTTTTTTGCGAGAAGCAAGATGGTTTTCAGAGATTTCAGCGGCTTGTCCAAAGGTAATGCTGTGATATTTTTGACGTAGTAATTTGAGGTTTTCTCAAAAACTATAAGACATAGAAAGTTTGTTTCTGCGCTATTCGACGCGGCTCTTGTCACTCTACTTTGAATATAAAAATGAAGATTTTTGATTAAAGACTCGAGCTTCCAGAAAAGCTTTTTAGACCGGTAACGCTATGACATAAAAAGGCCCTAAATTCTAACTACTCCTCATTAAAGTGCGAATTCAGAAGAGCTAATAAAAAGTGTCTTGTGCAAAGTTTATAGAGGAGCTAACGGGCTTTCTTCTGGTAAAAGAAAACTTTTTTCCAAACCCTTCCGCACGCCCAGAAAAGTCGATTTTGTAAAGTAACGCTGTGACACACTTTTTTGTCGCACCATTTTTAGACACTAAACACTGTTCAAAAAACTTTATATTTATAATCTGTGTAGTTCTAGGTTTTCTGAAAAGACTCCAGTTGAAAATAAAGTTCGAAAAATTCTCTGAGGCTTTCAGACTAAGGTGGAAGTTGACACGTTTAAGCAACCACTGTATCTCGACTGAAAAATAGATCTCAAAACAAAACGAGCCATTTAGTAAAGAACTGAATTCTCTATTCAATGGTATGTTTTCAAAATTTTTTGAACAAAATGTCTAGGTTAGAAAACTGAAATTAAAGTTTTTCAAAATTTTAAATTAAAATTTTTACATTGAAAGTTAATTTTTTCTTCAAAAAAAGGTCAGATTCGTGATCGACATGAAAAGCTGCGTCTAGTGATGTGCCCCTATAGATTGATTTTCTGATGAAAAAAATTCAGAAAACACTTGATCAGCGAAGTATTGCGTTACGTGGACAAGCCGTCAGATGTAATATCCTCTATGCGTATTACAAGAGGAAGAGGAGCAATAATCAAATAACTCTCCGCAGAGCAACAATAATGCAACGACAAGTAACATGCTTTATCTGTTTTGTTTACATATGAGTCAATCCATATGAAGCATATCATCCTTCCATCGACTTTTGACCCAAACTGTAAGATCAACCTCATTTTGTAAAGCTCATCGTAGAGCTGAGCCTAGCTGCGCAAAACTTCAAAGGTCATCGAATAGTAATATTAAAAGTGACTCAAATCATCATACTAGTGAACAATTATAGATATTTAGTTATCTCAGACCATGCATTTTTTAAAAGAATAGAAATTTTATTAGTTAGACTATCTAAGAAGTACCACTATTCATTCGATAGTTTACTCCTTGTGAAGATCTAATCGATCGATGTACTTTTGTTGTTTATTTATATTATTTTCTCATAATTTAGCCTCTATCATCATTTGCAAATACACTAAATTCGATCTATTGTGAGATTTTTTCAAAATGTTCACAATATGAAAGGAGCTACTTTAAAGAGGTTTTCTATTATTTACCACTTTGTTTGTTGAGCACATACTTTATCCAAAAAGCACATTCTTCTTCCTTTTCTCAGTTTCTAACATTAAGCTCTA